>NW_025557164.1:0-67500 GCF_020424385.1 Procambarus clarkii
TGAATCCATGAGTGCGTCGGTCTGTAAATCCATGTACGTTTCGGTGAATCCGTGCGTTCGTGGGGACCACGTGAGCGTTGGCGGGAGATCTCCGCTGATGAGGGGTGAGGGGGGGGGGTTGGAGGGGGTCAGGGGGGGGGGGGGGGAATGGTCGTGGCGGATCTGGATTTGATTTTAGCGGAAGTGTGCACGTGTTCACCGTGCGGTGGGGTGGTGAACAGGGCGGTAGGTGTGAACCATGTGATGAACACTGATACGGTAGTGAACACATAACATTCACTAAACCCAAGAGTTGCCAAGAGTTGCCATAGGATGAATAACAACCGAAGAACCGAGGGGGGGGGCCACCGCCTGACAATGTAAATCCATGCGTGGATTTATGCATGATATAACATCCATGCTTAAATAAATTTATTTAAGCATGGATTTAAATCCGTAAATCATACCCTTGGGAGTATGGGACCCAACTAAGTGGGGCGGCCTCATGATACTCGATCTCTGAATATTCAAAACAAAAAAAGGCAATTACACACAGATATCACAACAGCGTGATGGATCAAATGAACAAATCCACAAGGGCCGTGACGAGGATTCGAACCTACGTCCGAGAGCATCCCCAGACGCTGCCTTGATCAACTGAGCTACGAAAAAAAAGCCACTTATCTCTGTGAAACGGATTTTTCTGCATTATTGAACCTGAAATCAGAGTGGAGAAATCGACTTAGTGTGTCAGATGACAAGAAAAAATTGTCAGTAACTGTACCTCTGTTCCACGCTTTGATTCCATAAGACCAGATCAAATCTCACTAGCTGTAGCTAGATTGTGTTCTGCCATTTGCCGTGTTTTCTTTAAATAGACATGCCAAAATCTGTATAATCGACTTGGAGAATGGTCCAGGACGGACCGAAACGTCGTCGTCGTCCCTTCACCTTCTAGTGTGTGGTCCGATCAACTGTATAATATTCTATCAGCTGTTCTGTTCCTAGATATCCATAAATAAAATAAAACCAAACTATTGATATCTTTTGATGTCATACTGATACCTAATAGAACTGCTGGTGTGTGTGCTCCTAATAGAACGTCGCATGTTGACGTATACTCTTGGGGTTATCTTGAGATGATTTCGGGGCTTTAGTGTCCCCGCGGCCCGGTCCTCGACCAGGCCTCCACCCCCAGGAAGCAGCCCGTGATAGCTGACTAACACCCAGGTACCTATTTTACTGCTAGGTAACAGGGCCATAGGGTGAAAGAAACTCTGCCCAATGTTTCTCGCCGGCGCCTGGGATCGAACCCAGGACCACAGGATCACAAGTCCAGCGTGCTGTCCGCTCGGCCGACCGGCTCCCTAAGGCCAAAAAATTGTACTAGAAAATGGCAGCGGCCCGCGAAATTGTCCCGTTTTCTGTTGTGGGTCCTCTGGTAGATTAGAGTAAGGGCACTTTAGTACAACAGTTTTCTTTGACGTCGGGACACCTTAGGAGGCCAGGCTGAGTGGTGGTGATTCAGACCACTCTGAGAACCTGTGGGTCCACCAGACAATTTTATTTGTGAAATGTAACCGTTGATTTGTCTTAAACTGTTATATTTAATAGCATCAAATAGTTTGACTTTACAGATGAAAACTGAACCGGGTTGGGTTTCCTTAGACCAAGCGTATTAGACCCGGGGGTGGGAGTTTAACACCCCCCCCCCCCCAAGAAAAAGAGTTGCGAGGGGGGGTTGTTGACCCCCTCAATAAATAAGAGTTGAGATGAAGTAGAAGAGTACTCACTTTATTCCTCAGTTCAGTTCAGTTCAGTTCAAGTTCAAGTATGTTTATTGAGATAAGCAATAAATACATCTCAAAGGGATAGAGTAGCTTAGGCTATTTCTACCCCCCCCCCCTTATCCCTCAGGCCTTACTCCTAACTCCACTCTGGCAGAGGCTCCCGTTCTCTAACACAGGGCTTCCCACGGGAGCGGGGAACACACACTCTCTCACTCCTGCATTTGTAAACAGAATACAAAGTGGATGTTTTCCATTTTAGCGTTTGGTTGCCGCCTCATAAATAATATGGACCAGATGACGATGCTACTTGAACTGAAAAGCAGTGGCTTTGATTATTTGTTATTTTATTAATGTAACTATTAATAATTTTAGCAACAGTAGTAGTAGTTATACGAGTAGTTATTAGACTAAGTATACATAATACATCTGGACATAAAAACAGATATTTAACAAATTAGTATTAAAACTTTAAACGAATACTATTTTCTATTGTCTTTAATACAAAAAATATGTATTGTAAGTATATGAACAGAAATTTTACATAGAAGTTTATATAGACTATTCAGTGCCTCAGTAGTGAGGGTGAGGCAGTTCAGCGGTGACTAAATTATTATTTTATTGTTACGCGTTGGATGAGCTGATGGGACTGATATCATTTTTTTTCAGCGCTAGGGCTTTTATCATATCACGCTGGGACTGTTATCAAGCAGTCTTGGGCTGCTATCATTCAGCCCTGGAACTGCTATCATTGAGCTCAGCCCTGGGACTGCTATCATTCAACCCCGGGACTGCTATCATTCAACCCCGGGACTGCTATCATTCAGCCCTGGGACTGCTATCATTCAGCCCCACCCAAGACAATTAGAATTTAGTAACGCTTTAATCGAGCAAAAACCTTTATCGAAACTAAATGAAAAAGCATTAGATTCACGCATTATGCCCGTCTGTACAAACGATGAAAACGCTGCTGTTTGGGCAGTTACGAAATAACGGGAAGATCTTTCATACCCCCATCAGGTGCCTCTCGAGGTTTGCCAGGCTCCAAGCACGGTTGAGATGCGCCAAATGGAGCAGAGATGAGATGTTTGTGAGGCTTATGTCTCGTCTTTAAGAGACAGGAAGGGGGGAAGAGTGGGGAATGTAATGGACTCTTAAGGGGGAAGAGTGGAGAATGTAATGGACTCTTAAGGGGGAAGAGTGGGGAATGTAATGGACTCTTAAGGGGGAAGAGTGGAGAATGCAATGGAACTCTTACGAACTCTTATGGACAGGGAAAGCTCCCAGGGTGGTGACGATGGGAGCGTCGAAGGATTGTTGTTTTAGATTCAGCTACTCGAAACAATAAGTTGCAAGTAGCACGGGCTATGGTGAGCCCGTAGTGAACTTATCTGGCACAGGAGCGGGGCTGTAACTGTCAATGGTTAAGTGATTCTGTATGCTGCAATTTATATTACATAAACTATGTAGGGTTACTATACTATTACTATAAACTATAGTTACATAAAACTATAAACGTTCAGGATCATCAGGTGATTCTCAGCTCTATCCAGAAGATCATTTCACAGCTATTCCCGGATTTCAGGCACACCCCCCCCCCCTATGACGTGTAAGCGAGGATTATAAACTTTCAAAGTTTGGAGTGCTTCCTTTAACTTAATTATTGGAGAATTAAGTAGCGCAGCTCAACTTTCCGCTCACGACAGCTCTCTCCAGGGACCTCTCTAATATGGAGAGTTGTTTTAATTGTTTTCCATATCAAGCCGCTGCAAAGATATGCAACAACGCACCAGGAGAATGGAAGTCACTTCTGCTTCCTTGAATCGCAAAAAAAAAAAAAAAATTATTACTTTCACCTGATGCTTCTGTTCACTTAGTAGTAAATAGGCAATGGGAGTTAGACAGCTGTTGGTGGGGACGGTCGGTAGTTAATCTAGCGGATGTTATAGAGGAAACATACACGACGTTATGGCATTAGACAACTGTTGGTTGGAAAGACGGAGCCCAGGAGTTAAAACCTCGATGCTGCAGGCACAAGTGGGTGACCACACGCAGGTGGAATTAACTTAAGAAAGAAGGTATGAATTAACTTAAGAAAGAAGGTATGAATTAACTTAAGAAAAATTAACTTAAGAAAGAAGGTATGAATTAACTTAAGAAAAATTAACTTAAGAAAAAGGTATGACGGCGCCTTCATCCATAACTAAGTCCGGATAATTAATTTATAACAGAAACTACAAGAGCAGAGGCGGTGCGTAGAGGGTTAAGACTTCGCTTCCCATTAGTCACTTGATAGATAGGAAAAAAACAAACGATTCACACTCCATGGACCCGGGTTCACCTCCCGGTCGAGATAAACTATTGAATAGTTTCTTTCACATTGTTTACCTAGCAGTAAATAGGTACCTAAGAATTAAACAACTTTGGTATGTTGCATTCTGGGGGATGTGATTGTGTATGCTAGAAATAAATAATAGGTACAAGATAAAATAGTTCGGGAACCAGTAAATTAGACAAGCGACGGTTAAATGGCGGGATCCAGGAGCTGAGAGCTCGATCCTGCAGGCACAAATATGTATACACACACACACACACACACACACAGAGGCTGACCCCATACACAGCTTCAAGTGTAGATATGATAGAGCCCAGTAGGCTCAGGAACCTGTACATTAGTTGATTGACCGTTGAGAGACGGGACCAAAGAGCCAGAGCTCAACCCCCGCAAGCACAACTAGGTAACTAGGCAAGTACAGTTGAGAGACGGGACCAAAGAACCGAAGCTCAACCCCTGCAAGCACAATTAGGCGAGTGTACGAATACACACTTTAGGGGGAACTGATGTAAATTAGGAACGTCAACGTGCCAGACTCTTCAAGAAGCGAGGTTTAGCGTGAGACTTGTCAACGAAAAAAAGAGTTTAAAAGTGGTTGGAGCGCCTTCAAAAGCAAATAGGATAAGCAACATGTAAGAGTAACAGGATTAACCAATCTACAGACTAAAAAGTGGGGGCCGTAGGAGATAAAGTGGGGGCCGTAGGAGATAAAGTGGGGGCCGTAGGAGATAAAGTGGGGGCCGTAGGAGATAAATCTATAACTTGCAAGCTCATTTAGCTTTGCGTTAATTTTATGTTGGATTGAAAATCTATCAACCTCTTAAAAACTTTATTTAGGGTCACCGCAATTGCTAACTGCCCAAATCAGTAAAATATACTTAAAATTGGAACAAAATCACGATAAAGAACTCGAGTGTATGTACACTTTATGAGACGCACACTCTTTACTGTGCATCCCTTTAGCGTTCATTCAATTTAAATTAATTTATATAGGTGCATTCTGTCTGGGTGCATTCGATCCCTCGACCATCGTTGCCCCTCGACTATCGTTGTCCCTCGACCATCGTTGCCCCTCGACCGTCGTTGTCCCTCGACTAACAACAACAACAACAACATACCCATTCTGTGTGAAAGTAGCAAAAGATTTACTGTAACATAATAATGGGTTGAGCCACTAGACCCCATTTTTCATAACGCATTTGAATTTTTGTTAAACTCGCTCAATTATATAAGTACACCCATTTTTTAATAAAGCGGAGTTCTACAATTATATTTGTGGTCATTTGTTACACATAATTTTCATCTGACCATCATAGACCTCAAACCCACAGGTGCAGGAGAACTATTTACATCGCGTCATTTTATAATGGAATGTGAAAAAAAAAATTGTAGAATTCGGAGATAACTCCATCAATGTGTCCAAAAAATGTATGAAGTACTTTATTCACAATGAAGTACTGCCAGGAACCTAAAGATGTACTGCCGGGAAGCTTAGCCAAGTATCCAAAATTTGCTTACTGTAGGTAATGCATGCACGTGACTGTAAAGCTGCCGCCCAGTTGGGTGGGTGTGGAGCACATGCCTGTAAAGCTGCCGCCCAGTTGGGGTGGGTGTGGAGCACATGACTGTAAAGCTGCCGCCCAGATGGGTGGGTGTGGAGCACATGACTGTAAAGCTGCCGCCCAGTTGGGTGGGTGTAGAGCAAGACTCTACTGTGTGACTACTTGGGTGTAGAGCAACTGTGTGACTCACCGCAAATGTAAACTGCCTTGTATAGAGACTGGTGTGAGCCTGTTCTTGAGGCACTTGTGATATAAGAAGACTACTAATATGCATATGTATATACATACATACATGTGTACGAGTATACATGTATATATGTAATATTAACAATTGTGTAACTAGCTTCACAAGACTGGTACTTGGTGAGCCAAATGAATTATGGGGTTCAGTGCCTGAAGCCTCTGTAACCCTTTCCGCCGCCGTCCTCGGGATGGGTATGGGGTGCATAATAAATTAATTAAATAAAATGCAATGAATGGTGATGGGAAAGTTAGAGTGACCTGTATACACTACCTACAATAGGCAAACTTGGGATACTTGACTAAGTTTCCTGGTAACTTATCGGTTTAAAACAAATACTTGGAAATATATCTGAAGCCGTCTTTATTGGCGTTGAGCTCAATTAAGGCCAATCAACCCCTGGAGGTTCATCGATCCACCATAATGGATTACTGATTAACCAGCATGAATAATATAATATAGCACAAAACTTAAGTTAACAGAGAGTTTATAATGTAATATACACTGAGAAATTGAGTATATTTTATAACTCAATTTCTACGCAAATCTACACTTATATAGCACATGACTGCGTACTCTGTTGTGTTATGAATTTACAATTTCAATTTTATGAAAGTAAAAAGTAATCGTTTCTCTTATCTATTTTTTGTATACGTGGCATGAATGCGAGCAAAAAGTGTGTGAGGAGAGATGCGTGTGTTGGTAGGAGTGTATTCTGGGGGTTTGTTGACATGTGTGAGTGTTGCGTGGGCAGACGGTAAGCGTGATGGCTTGGGGCGAGGTACACTGTTGCCAGACCCACGCCGCCGCCGCCTCCATACCTGCCTCCCATACTGTACCCGAGCGGGGTTCACTGCGCACGATAACATGTGTCATCGTTTTATATGTGAACCTTCTACACTTTCGCTGTATGAATATTTCCAGTTAGCAAATGAAATGACCGAGTTTGAATGTCATTCTTTATTTTTGAACCGTAAGTCATTTATATAAATCGTGATGAATTGTATCGAACGATTTATTTAACATCATAATTTTCAGTTGATTATCTCTCATATATGATAATTGTATATAATAATATGTAAATTTGCGAGGTCTTTGGTAATACTAGACACACGGTCTATGTCTCAACTGACAGTGTTGGAGACCGCCTGAAGGCCTCCAACACTGACGGCAACTCTGAGGAGTCCGCGCCACAAGTGGAGACTCGCATGGCGGAGTTTGTGTGGGCGTGTGATCACGAAGGGGTGCTGATAACCAACTCCTTCCTCCACCTCCCCTTACAAGCCAATCCTCTCTCCACCCACATCTAGCCAACCTTCTTCCTAACCCCCCCCCCCCCCTATCAGCCGACCACCTTCTTCAACTAGCCAACACCCTCCCCCCTTTACCTACTAGCCAACAGAATCCGTGTCCCTTATCCAAATTGCCAAACCCCTCCCCACTTTTACTGGCTAAATCCATCAACTCTCCCTACAATCCAACCCCTTCCCCTTACCAGCCAATCCCTTCCTCCTCCCCCACTACCACCATCCAACCCCCCCCCCCCTCCTAGCTCTCCCCCCTACTAGCATTAGTCACCAGAGAATCTCCTGCTCGGTCGCCGCAGGCTACCATCACTGGATATCCTGGAACGCGGCCAACGCTCAACCAAAACACACTTCCCTTCGAATCGATTTTTGTGGAATATTTTGGGGAGATACGCTACACAAGGCAGGTTGAGCGTAAGGCCAGCGAGGAGAAGACCACGAGACATGGCGGTAACAAAGAAAAGCAGTTGAAATCTGGCGGGGGCTTCATCCAGGGGCCCATAGAAAACGCGTAATGAAGATGATGACACAGGCACCCAAACGTCGCCGTCGGCGTTGATGTACACCCATTTTGTCGACCGTCGATCGATAGTTGGTTACCGGCACCGACTCTCAGTCACGAACCCAGAGTTATGAGGGTAAAGTATTTGGATATTAAAAGAAGATTCGAGTTGGATTAGCGTGTGCTAGGTGGATATTTGGAAGCGGGTCCGGTGTACAAAGTTGGGTGCGCGCGCAGCAGAGCAAGCAGGAGATGGCGCGCCAGGGAGGCATCCAGGTGAACCTACTACTCGCTTTTATGCCAGAATCCAACACCTAACAACACCCACATGATGCTCTTTGAACCTACAAAGGGAATCGGAACGAAGATAACTGGTAAAGTTGGAGCGTCATCCCACGACAGAGAGGTTCACCTGGATAAAGGTGGGATTATTGGTAGGTGGCAACAGCGAGCGTCCGCGCGTTGTGGAGCTCAGCATCCATCCACACAGAGCATTAGTGGACTGACCGTCGTGGAGGGTAGACACGTTGCTGCGGCTCTCTCATCACCAAGCTAAGACGACCCCCAACTCGCTTACAAGCAGCTCTCTATTTAGTGCGCAGTTTTTGTTTAATCCCCCGGAGGAAAGTCATCGATCTCGTGTGAAGTCCTGGTGGTGGTCAAGTGCTCGACGAGCCGCAGGTCATTTGTTCCTGTTTAAAGGTTATATAAATCCCCCCCAACACCTTGATCTGTGTAGGGAAACACGAATCACCACGTTGGATGTTCTACAGATAACAGTCTTGTGTCCCCCCCCCCCCCGCTAAAGGTGGATATTGTGAGGTGAGCGGACGTGACCACGACATATTCCCCGAAGTGTGATGGTTGAAGCTGGTGCTGCCGACAACTGACCACGCCGTTTACATGAGGCTTGAAGGTAAACACAGCTCCTCTTACCCTACCATCTTCCCTCGGCTCTCTCTTACGCTCACTTTGTTACACACTGTATTTGGAATCTTAATTATGAACTCCACGAAAATGTAACTGCTATAGGCAGGTTTATTATTTTTTTTACTGAAAAAAAGGCCCAGTTGACGACAAGGAAATTCCAGTGAGTTGCGTGAGTCACTTGCGGTAGTGCCACATGCGTGATGTACTCATAGAGTGAGTGTGTTGCAAGCATAAGTGTGTGGAGTAGTGTGGAGCGAGTGCGTGGCGGCAGCGGCGGCGTGGTGGTGGTGGGGGCAGATGCCAGGCCCACACGGAACAAAGAGCCTCCCCTAACACCCGTCCCCTGGTTGTCCCACTCCGGCTTTCTTTGAAGGGTCGGTTAGGGTCCCAAACAAAGGGGCGCCCAGCCGCCCTCTCGCCCGCCATTTTGCTCTTTATATGGCCCCTCTCCCTCCCCCCATTCCCTTACCTTCCCCCCAGGAGTAGGGAGGGGGGCTCTTGTCCCTCAGGAGGGGTATCCAGTGTGTGTCCTGTTCCCTCCCTCCCATGATTTCCCTCCTACCATGCAGCTGCTTCACGGTCGCCGCCACCGGCTACAAGCAGCCCCGGAAATGCTACGAGCGATGTACATAGATTTTTTCCTCCCCCTTCCTCCTCCCCCGGCCTGTCCTCTCCTGTCTCCTGAGCGCCCCACGTGGGAGGGCAGCTAGTAGAATAGACATGAGGGATGGGGGGGGGGAAGGGGCATTGTATAGTTCAGTGCTACTTCGTCAAGCGATTTCACAAATGAGTCTTAGAATTGAAAGTTTCCTCATCTTTCTGTCGCATACTTTCTCCCGTGTAAGTTTTCCGCGTGACCTTCGCGTCAGTCACCAAAGCTTTGTGTGTGCTGGCTGGTTCGTTCGTTCGTTAGTTCGTTCGTGTTGCCTCCCCCCCCCCCCCCACATCTCCCATCTCTTGCTTTCTCACACAATGACATGTTCTCGGTCTAGTTATGATAACATGCAGACGTCATCTCGAGGCCCCAGTCAATGTTCTCACTGTAAGTGAAGCACATCCATGTTAACCTGTACATTATTCTTCCCGTGTCAGTTGCATTTTTTCTCTCATTATCTTGTACATGTTTTTCAAGCGGCCTTCCTCTCCTGTAGTGTTTATCACCGTCTCTCCTTCACAGCATCATCTGTCTGGTCTCTCCTGCTTCCCTGATCTGTATTATCGATTTATTTTTTCGTAAATTGTATATACTTCCCCCTCCGCTCATTCTCTGTCTCCCTTCCCTCCGCTCATTCTCTCTCTCCCTTCCCTCCGCTCATTCTCTCTCTCCCTTCCCTCCGCTCATTCTCTCTCTCCCCTTCCCTCCGCTCATTCTCTCTCTCCCTTCCCTCCGCTCATTCTCTCTCTCCCTTCCCTCCGCTCATTCTCTCTCTCCCCTTCCCTCCGCTCATTCTCTGTCTCCCTTCCCTCCGCTCATTCTCTCTCTCCCCTTCCCTCTGCTCATTCTCTCTCTCCCCTTCCCTCTGCTCATTCTCTCTCTCCCCTTCCCTCCGCTCATTCTCTCTCCCCCCTTCCCTCTGCTCATTCTCTCTCTCCCCTTCCCTCTGCTCATTCTCTCTCTCCCCTTCCCTCTGCTCATTCTCTCTCCCTTCCCTCCGCTCATTCTCTCCCCCTTCCCGTCATAGATCTTCCCTCCCTCCTTTCTGTTACCGTTTGTCCAACCCCCCCTTCACCCAGGCCCCCCCCTCCCCCAGGACCTAAACCCCCGACCCCACCCCCTGTAGCCCTAGTCCTCCCCCCAAGCACCTCTGCTGTGCTTGGGGTTCAGTGTACAAAGTCCCACATGGTCCTACTTTTGAACTTGGGCCCGCCGACCTGAGCACAGAGCAAGAGTTGAGAATATTGAGTCGAGAACAGGTTTTTCCTCACAGTGCAGCCAAGTCCGGCCCACATACTGTATGCTAATGTAGGCATTATAAAGACAAAATAACTGTAAAGTCGTGTCTCGCAGGAAGACCCCAACTAAGGCTGTTTGAGATGGTCACATTGCTCACCAGGCTCCCCCCCCCCCCTTCAAAAAAGTTCGTATTCTAATTGTTAAGACTGCATATAAGGTCAACTTGAGCTGGCTTAGGTTGTGTCATGGTGTGTAGAGTGAGGCTATGTTGGTTTCAACACTCCAAAAAGCCGCTGGCAAGCTGGCTGACTGAAATGATCTGTATCTGACAGTGATATGTGGTCCAGGGAGAGAGGGAAACAGTGGTCCACTAAGAGGGGGGGAGGAAACTGGTCCACTGAGAGGGAGGAAAATAGTGGTCCACTGAGAGGGGGAGGGAACAGTGGTCCACTGAGAGGGTGGAAAACAGTGGTCCACTGAGAGGGTGGAAAATAGTGGTCCACTGAGAGGGGGGGGGGGGAATAGTGGTCCACTGAGAGGGGGGGGGGGAATAGTAGTCCACTGAGAGGGAGGAAAATAGTGGTCCACTGAGAGGGGGGAAACAGTGGTCCACTGAGAGGGGGGGGAAACAGTGGTCCACTGAGAGGGGGAAAATACCAATGCTGATCTTTTAAAGCTGGAGAGATTATATGGTGTTCGTTTGCTTGTTTACTTCGTCATTTTAAAATAATAAATAACTTTTCATCGTTCACAAATTTGTTAAATCAGAGGCCCCTCCTTATTGTTTATATTGATGTTTATTGATGTTTATTAAACAATCGTGAAGGATTTCCCTCTATTTCCCTCTAGATAGGCTACAGAACACCAAATAATTGACTGAATGGTTGTGGCAAAGAAATACGACTTGTGTGGTGTTTGGGTTAACTTGAGATGATTTCGGGGCTTAGCGTCCCTGCGGCCCGGTCCTCGACCAGGTGTCCTTTTTGTTACACATCCCCAGGAAACAGCCCGTAGCAGCTGTCTAACTCCCAGGTACCTATTTACTGCTAGGTGAACAGAGCATCTGAGTGAACAAACTGCCCATTTGTTTCTGCCTCCGCCGGGGATCGAACTCTGAATCTTAGGACTATGAATGCCAAGCGCTGTCCGCTCAACCGTCAGGACCCATGGCAGTGTGGTGGTGGTAGTTACTGGTCCTGTGTGGTGGTGGTGGTAGTTACTGGTCCTGTGTGGTGGTGGTGGTAGTTACTGGTCCTGTGTGGTGGTGGTGGTAGTTACTGGTCCTGTGTGGTGGTGGTTACTGGTTCTGTGTGGTGGTGGTGATGCTGGTTACTGGTCCTGTGTAGTGGTGGTGGTAGTTACTGGTCCTGTGTGGTGGTGGTTACTGGTTCTGTGTGGTGGTGGTGGTGGTGGTGATGCTGGTTACTGGTCCTGTGTAGTGGTGGTGGTAGTTACTGGTCCTGTGTGGTGGTGGTTACTGGTTCTGTGTGGTGGTGGTGGTGATGCTGGTTACTGGTTCTGTGTGGTGGTGGTGGTAGTTACTGGTCCTGTGTGGTGGTGGTGGTAGTTACTGGTCCTGTGTGGTGGTGGTGGTAGTTACTGGTCCTGTGTGGTGGTGGTGGTAGTTACTGGTCCTGTGTGGTGGTGGTGATGCTGGTTACTGGTCCTGTGTGGTGGTGGTGGTAGTTACTGGTCCTGTGTGGTGGTGGTGAAGTTACTGGTCCTGTGTGGTGGTGGTGTAGTTACTGGTCCTGTGTGGTGGTGGTGAAGTTACTGGTCCTGTGTGGTGGTGGTGTAGTTACTGGTCCTGTGTGGTGGTGGTGAAGTTACTGGTCCTGTGTGGTGGTGGTGTAGTTACTGGTCCTGTGTGGTGGTGGTGGTGTAGTTACTGGTCCTGTGTGGTGGTGGTGGTGTAGTTACTGGTCCTGTGTGGTGGTGGTGGTGTAGTTACTGGTCCTGTGTGGTGGTAGTTACTGGTCCCCTGTGTGATGGTGGTGGTGGTGGTGGTAGTTACTGGTCCCCTGTGTGGTGGTGGGACAGAGCTGGGCCTCTCCACCTCAGAGCTACACTAGGATTAATCCTAGTAGAATGATCTCGCAATATCCGTTGAACGACTGAACTGTTTACGGAACGCAGATAGAACGGCTGACAGATGAAACTGGTGTAGATGTGACCTCGTGGAGGCGGCCTGGGACTAGCCACCTAGTGTGTGTGTGTGTGGGGGGGGGGGGGAGTGGGGAACAGTGGGGGAATACACCGTTGCTCGCTTCCCAAATCGTGGCATGGAGAGTCTTGGGGGTGAAAGTGGGTTGTGTAATCACGGTTGAGAGCGGCGGACCAGTAGGCTCAAGTCAACTTGTTTAGTTCAGCGACCCGCGCCCCTGGTACATACATGTATGTCAAGTCAATCGGCTTGGGCTTGGAATATTTTTCCCGCCATGGCTCAAATGTCTGCAAATGGCAACTTGTGGATGGATGAGAGGATGGGCCAGCACTTTCCACCGGAAGGTGTTGAACACGGCGTTGCAACAGCATACATAGCCTCGTATTTCCGCGTGGGGCGCTGAACAACACGACAGTGAACAAGGTTAGACCGGAAGGTGGGCGGGTGGTGAACTATTTACCATGACTGTGGCGGGTGTGTAACGGGTGTGTGGGGGGGGGGGGCAGAACCACAGCCACTCCTGCAACGGCAGCAGCGGTGTGTGAAGCAGGTGTGGCAGCTGACAACGTGCTCGCGCAGCCTCTTCCAAGTGCAGTTCACCAGACAGGATCATACAGAGAGAGAGAGAGAGAGAGAGAGAGAGAGAGAGAGAGAGAGAGAGAGGGGGGGAGGGGGGCGCTAGGGGGGAAGGAAAGCCCATGTACACCAAAATTCTTCTCTACTCGAATCTTCACAAATGTTCCTCAGCTTTGCTTCCGTAGTTCCCATACAGCACATGTTACCACATTAACATTTCTCCCCTTCAACGCGGGGGACTAAAGCGACAGAAATAAAAACAATGTTTCTTTCTCCGGAAGACCTAAGCATTCAGCAGACAAAAATGATGCTATTGTTATATATATATATATATATATATATATATATATATATATATATATATATATATATAATTAAGTATGTTGGGTTGCGTAAGATTTAAAAAAAAAACTTTGTTGGCGAACAAATGCTGGCCCGGGACCAGGCTTGCATCAACCTATCTTATTACCAAGGACAAAATACCTGAAATCCTTGCACTGTATCCATATTTCGCTCCCAGTAGATAAACGACATATGAGATTAAGAAACAAGTAGAGTATTGTGAAGACTAATAATAAACAGCAGCTCCCCCAATGACCGTAATATCTCCATTGGTCAAACAATTATGTATTAGCGATAAGACCTACCATTAATGTACAATGACTTACTGTAAATATATATAGCTCCTGAAATAGAACATTCTCTGTAACTAGCTAACATGTAACTATAAGGAGCGAAGGATAGACGAAATTGTTTATGTAATAACTTAAGATAAGGTCTAATAAAGACCTTTTATGCCCTCTGTAATGCTTTTTGCGCTACCGCTCACAGGACGAGTACGGGGTGCACAATAACTTAAAAAATTGTGAGGGACTTGTGAGAAAGGAATTACGATGCAACTTGTATCTAATGTCTTAATGTTTTAGCGTGGCAATACTATACAGGCATTTAAGAGCCACCTTGACCTTAGCGAAGAGAATGAGAGCTGTGAATACGTCAGCGGAAGCAGCGAGTAACTTGGGTTGGTTCTCTGGTGGAGGAGAAGTAGAGCACAGAGAGAGAGAGAGAGAGAGAAGGTCGTAAGCCAGAGAGGCACACAGCCTGGGGGAGGTGAAAAATGATCTTAGGTGTCATGGGTCTAGTGACCCCGGGGTGGGGGGTGGATGGGGGTGATTGTGGGCCGGGGGGGGGGTGATTGTGGGTTGGGCGAGGAGTGGGGGGGAGGGAGTTGAACCGCTGGTCGGGCTAGTCTGGGAGAGAAGACTTCACTCTCCCTCTACTTGGTATGTGATGCTCACCGCCTCTCTACCAATCATACTTCAACCTCAGCTATTCTCACACTTGTAATGAACGCAGGTACACCTCGTGCCCACTCTACCACCCTCCTTAATGGTTGCAACATCCGGGGCAAAGGTCGTCGCAATTCTTCTGCGCATCGCTGCAAGTCACTCCTGCAAAGTCCTGCCTTGTCTTGTGCTTCGTAACAACACAAACCTTGTGCTCATCGCCGTCACCATCTCCTGAAGGCACTCAATCACAGCCTCACCACCCACCTTCACCACCACCCACCTTCACCACCACCACCACCCACCTTCACCACCACCCACCTTCACCACCACCACCACCCACCTTCACCACCACCACCACCACCTTCACCACCACCACCACCCACCTACATTCACACATTTCTACATTTCTTTATCGTTTTCCTGTTAACTAAATTCTCTGTTGTATGAGTGAAGATGCATAAGACGAGGACCCCATGAGATTAAGAACACATTCCGGAACAACACACACACACACACACACACACACACACACACACACACACACACACACAGGGGCCTCGTAGCCTGGTGGATAGCGCGCAGGATTCGTAATTCTGTGGCGCGGGTTCGATTCCCGCACGAGGCAGAAACAAATGGGCAAGTGTTTTGTTCAGGTCGTTTGTGTGTGCTCCGGGTCGGTAAGTGTGTGTGTGGGGTGTTCTCCGGAGCGTCAGATGTTAGTGCTGCTTGTAGGTGTTCTCCTGAGCGGGAGGAAGGCTCAGGTGTTCTCCTCGTTACTTAGTGTTATCTGCAACACCTCACACCTGTTGTGACAGCATGCCGGCGTGTGTGACCTTCCCACCGTGGCACCTGCCACCAGTTTCACGTCTCCGCAGTGCTTGGTGTAAACGCTTCCATGTACTTGCAGGATCGAGCAAGCATCGAATTACTTTCAACTACTTTTCCAAACTGTCTTTACGAAGTTCTCTTGACTGATTTGTGTTTCCAGATTTCATCCATTCGCTTCGTTCTACTGTTCCTTGGTGTGAACATTGCTCATGTGTCTACTTTGCATTTCTTTGGTGGATTTTGTCAGTTTTATACCAGAGAATCTTGTATATGGTGATCATGTCTACCCGAGCTCTTTTGTCTTCCAGCGACGTGAGGTGCAGTTCCCGCTGCCTTTCCTGGTAACTCATGCCTCTTAGTTCTGGGACTAGCCTAGTGGCATACCTCTGAACTTTTTCCAGTTTGGTCTTGTGTTTGACAAAGTCCGGGCTCCATGCTGGGGCCGCATACTCCAGGCCTTACATATGCGGTATACAAGGTTCTGAAGGATTCCTTACACAGGTTCCTGAAGGCAGTTCTGATGTTCGCCAGCCTCGCATACGCCGCCGATGTTATTCTTTTGATGTGGGCTTCAGGAGAAAGCTTTGGCGTGATATCAACCTCTAGGTCTTTCTCTGTTCGTCTCATGAAGGACTTGTCTCCCATTCTGTATCCGGTGTCTGGCCTCATATTTTCTCCCCCTAGTTTCATTACCTTACATTTACTTGGGTTGAACTTTAATAGCCATTTGTTGGACCATCCATTCAGTTTGTTTAGGTCATCTTGTAGCCTCGTACTATTTTCCTCCGTTTTAATCCTCCTCATAATTTTTGCATCGTTCGCAAACATTGAGAGAAACGAATCTATTCCCTCTGGGAGATCATTTACATATATCAAGAACAGTGTGTGTGTGTGTGTGTGTGTGTGTGTGTGTGTGTGTGTGTGTGCGCGCGCGTGTGTGTGTGTGTTATATACCATGGTGGAAGAGTTAGTTTAGTTCATTTATTATGCACCCCATACCCATCTTGTGGGTGACAGTGGAAAGGGTTACAGAGGCACATAATGGGCTCAGGGACTGAACCCCACAAATCATTTAGCTAAGCAAAAAGGAGAGTTACCATTATACGGGTGAGCGGCAACATGGGAGAGGTTGTGGTCTGCCTGGGCCCCTCCAGCTTAAGGCCAGGTAGGGCAAGCGTTCCTCAAGTCGCCTTTGTACAACAGCGACCACGGTTACTCCTGACCACCACTTTCTTGGGTGGCATAGACAACCCTCGTCTGTTGACCGTCGTACACACGTTCTCTGTGCCGCGCCCTGAGAAGAGGAAGCTTGAGAGTTGAATCGTCTACCACTTCTGGAGACATTGCCAAGGGCCTCCAGTCATAAGGTTCCTACAGTAGCCAGGTAGGCCGCCCTGTCACAGCCCGCATAGTCTCATTCGTCTGTTTTTCGTTTATTTTTAAAGCAATTCTTTCGCTCCATAACTGTGGAGTTTATGACCCGTGTGTTGGTTATATGGCTGTCTAGCAAGTCAAGTTCAAGTATGTTTATTGAGACAAGAAAAGAATACATCTCAATGTCTGTGGATACAGGGAACTTGACTACTGGATTATCTGTTGTCTTCCATTTGCGTCTGTGGGTTCCTAGACGAGTCATGACAGTGACGAAATGTACAGGATATTCGCATGAAGATTAATCTGAATTTATTGGTCCACCTCTTTAAGGGTCAGCTGTGGTGGCCTACATAAATATGGCGGTGTATGGAACGTCGGCATCCATGCTCCTTGCTCCTAGGCCTACGAGAACAATAAAAAGGGCGGAGCTAGTCCTCGGGAATGCAGCTAAGCGAGGCAGGTAGGTAGGCCTACGTGCCGCCCTACCTCGCATACCTGCCCTTTCTACCTTAGAGAAAATTAGCTTTAAATACTTTGATAAAAAAATACTTTTTAGGGTAAATTAATTTTTTTTTTAAATTTTGCTCCGAGGGGCGAGTTTATTGGGCAGCGCCACTCATCCTGTGAGTGGACACACCGCCATAGCAGCATGTACAACACTCCCCAATAGGAAGAAAACCCGCTGGGTTGTTCAGCCTGTTGCCGTTTTTGTTGGGACAAAGTATGGGACTGTTGTGCCATATGGGGTCCCGGCGCAGGGAGAGCATGTTCCCCGGCCACTGTCAGGTGTGGATGCTGGGAGCAGATTATGATAATCTCACCTGTGTATTTGCATGAGAAAGGTAGAGGGTGAGAGGAGGAATAGTCAGTGTTTACACGTTAACATGTGTAAACAGTTTTTCCCTCCAGTTATGTACGAAGGTTGGGTACTATGTCGCGTCCTGTGTGTGGGTGTACTCACCTATATTCATCTTATTTGTGCTTGCGGGGGTTGAGCTTAGGCTGTTTGGTCCCGCCTCTCAACCGTCAATCTACTGGTGTATAGATATTGTGTGTGTGTGTGTGTGTGTGTGTGTGTGTGTGTGTGTGTACTCGCCTAGTTGTGCTTGCGGGGGTTGAGCTTCGTCTCTTTGGTCCCGCCTCTCAACTGTCAATCTATTGGTGTACAGATTCCATAGCTTATTGAGCTCTTATCATATCTACGCTCGGAACTATCATATTTACATTTGAATGTCCCTGTGGCTCATTTGGGTACTCAAGTTTCCACCTGTGTCTCATTGTGCGTGGGCCACACGTGTTAAATAATGTGGCTTTATCTACCCTGTCAATTTCCCTGAGAATTTTGTATGTGGTGATCATGTGTGTGTGTGGGGGGGGGGATGCCAGTTATTAGACCAGCTGTGCGCTGGTGTAATAGAACAGGGGGTTAGATAAGTCGGGGGCTTCTGGTGTCGTGAATCTTAATATTGGGTCTTAACATTGTAATATTAGTGGGTGAAGCCCCCTGGATGTGTGTGTATGGAGCCACGTACGGTGTGTATGGAGCCTCGTATGGTGTATATGGAGCCTCGTATGGTGTATATGGAGCCTCGTATGGGGTGTATGGAGCCTTGTATGGTGTGTATGGAGCCTCGTATGGGGTGTATGGAGCCTTGTATGGTGTGTATGGAGTCTTGTATGGTGTGTATGGAGTCTTGTATGGTGTGTATGGAGCCTCGTATGGTGTGTATGGAGCCTCGTATGGTGTGTATGGAGCCCCGTATGGTGTATGGAGTCTTGTATGGAGCCTTGTATGGTGTGTATGGAGTCTTGTATGGTGTGTATGGAGCCTCGTATGGTGTATGGAGCCTCGTATGGTGTGTATGACGGTCCCTGGTATAGGGAGAGAGGGGTGGGGGGGGGGCGTCGAAGGCCGTGGGGAGGGAAGATCAATATTGTGAAGTCTGGCTGGTTGGCTGGAGTGGTAACAATTCATCATTGGCGCGTCAAATGGTCCGAGATGTCGACAGGTGTGTCCTAGAGAGGGGGTGGCTGGGGTTGGCAGGTGTGTCCTAGAGAGGGGGTGGCTGGGGTTGGCAGGTGTGTCCTAGAGAGGGGGTGGCTGGGGTTGGCAGGTATGTCCTAGAGAGGGGGGTGGCTGGGGTTGGCAGGTGTGTCCTAGAGAGGGGGTGGCTGGGGTTGGCAGGTGTGTCCTAGAGAGGGGGTGGCTGGGGTTGGCAGGTGTGTCCTAGAGAGGGGGTGGCTGGGGTTGGCAGGTGTGTCCTAGAGAGGGGGTGGCTGGGGTTGGCAGGTGTGTCCTAGAGAGGGGGTGGCTGGGGTTGGCAGGTGTGTCCTAGAGAGGGGGTGGCTGGGGTTGGCAGGTGTGTCCTAGAGAGGGGGTGGCTGGGGTTGGCAGGTGTGTCCTAGAGAGGGGGTGGCTGGGGTTGGCAGGTGTGTCCTAGAGAGGGGGTGGCTGGGGTTGGCAGGTGTGTCCTAGAGAGGGGCTGGCTGGGGTTGGCAGGTGTGTCCTAGAGAGGGGGTGGCTGGGGTTGGCAGGTGTGTATTCACCTAGTTGTGCTTGCGGGGGTTGAGCTTTGGCTCTTTGGTCCCGTCTCTCAACTGTCAATCAACTATTACAAATTTTTTTTTTTTAATTCTTCTTCTTCCACACACTCTCCCAGGTACCTATTTACTGCTAGGTAACAGGGGCATCAGGGTGAAAGAAACTGCCCATTTTTGTTTCTCGCCGGCGCCGGGAATCGAACCCATGCCACAGGATTACATGTCCAGCGTGCTATCCACACAGCCGCGGGCGCCCCATGTGTCCCAACCTCACAGACCACGTTCAAACAGCACAACTACGGAACACAGATCTCGAGTGCCCAAAGAAGTCATTACGGGCTCACCATAGCCCGTGCTACTACTACTAACAGGGGGCATAGGGTGAAAGAAACTCTGCCCATTGTTTCTCATTGGAGTTGGGCTGTGGAGTCGTCTCTCTTTGGCTTGATTTAGTTCCCACTCGGCTACGGTTTACGAGCCAGACCGTAGCCCTATCCGGGCCCTTGTAGAATGTGATCCCGGGCATATCTGCGGTGATGCGGCTAGAGTGCGAGCATATCTTGCGAGATGGCAACGGAATGTGCCGGGGATCCTATATCTATCCCTCGGATGACCCGTTCTGCGCCATCCCTTGATTTCCCGAGTGTGTTTCTACACTCACACACACACACACACACACACACACACACACACACACACACACATACACACACACACACACACACACACACACACACAGGTTAGGGGCCTCGTAGCCTGGTGGATAGCGCGCAGGACTCGTAATTCTGTGTCGCGGGTTCGATTCCCGCACGAGGCAGAAACAAATGGGCAAAGTTTCTTTCACCCTAAGTGCCCCTGTTACCTAGCAGTAAATAGGTACCTGGGAGTTAGTCAGCTGTCACGGGTTGCTTCCTGGGGTGTGTGTGTGGTGTGGGGAAAAAAAAAAAAAAAAAAAAAGTAGTTAGTAAACAGTTGATTGACCTACCTTGAGGTAGGTCACCTTGAGGCTACCTTGAGGTGCTTCCGGGGCTTAGTGTCCCCCGCGGCCCGGTCGTCGACCAGGCCTCCTGGTTGCTGGACTGATCAACCAGGCTGTTAGACGCGGCTGCTCGCAGCCTGACGTATGAGTCACAGCCTGGTTGATCAGGTATCCTTTGGAGGTGCTTATCCAGTTCTCTCTTGAACACTGTGAGGGGTTTGCCAGTTATGCCCCTTATGTGTAGTGGAAGCGTGTTGAACAGTCTCGGGCCTCTGATGTTGATAGAGTTCTCTCTCAGAGTACCTGTTGCACCTCTGCTTTTCAACGGGGGTATTCTGCACATCCTGCCATGTCTTCTGGTCTCATGTGGTGTTATTTCTGTGTGCAGGTTTGGAACCAGCCCCTCAATTATTTTCCACGTGTAAATTATTATGTATCTCTCCCGCCTGCGCTCAAGGGAGTACAGATTTAGGCTCTTTAGTCGGTCCCAGTAATTTAGATGTTTTACTGAGTGGATTCTAGCAGTAAAGGATCTCTGCACGCTCTCCAGGTCAGCAATTTCTCCAGCTTTGAAAGGGGCTGTCATTGTGCAGCAGTACTCCACTCTAGAGAGCACAAGCGTTTTGAAAAGTATCATCATCGGTATAGCATCTCTAGTGTGAAAAGTTCTTGTTATCCAACCTGTCATTTTTCTTGCAGTTGTGACGGCTACTTTATTGTGTTCTTTAAAGGTAAGGTCTTCCGACATGAGTACACCCAGGTCCTTTACATTGCCTTTTCGTTCTATGTTATGATTTGCCTGCGTTTTGTACGTGGTTTCTGTTTTTATATTTTCAATTTTTCCGTAGCGCATGAGCTGAAACTTATCCTCGTTGAATACCATATTATTTTCTGTAGCCCATAGAAAGACCTGATCTACATCTGATTGGAGGTTTGCCGTGTCCTCTATGTTGCCAACTCTCATGAAAATCCTAGTGTCATCTGCAAAGGATGATACAGTGCTATAGGTTGTGTTCTGGTCTATGTCCGATATGAGGATGAGAAAAAGTACTGGAGCAAGCACAGTACCCTGGGGGACTGAGCTCTTCACGGTTGATGGGCTGGATTTTATTTTGTTGACTATTACACATTGGGTTCTGTCAGTCAGGAAATTGTAGATCCATCTGCCTATTTTCCCGGTAATTCCTTTTGAACGCATTTTATGTGCAATAACACCATGGTCACATTTATCAAAAGCTTTTGCGAAATCTGTGTAAATTACATCAGCGTTTTGTTTGTCTTCCATAGCATCTAATGCCATATCATAGTGGTCCAGCAATTGCGACAGGTCCAGCAATTGCGACAGTTGAGAGGCGGGCCGAAAGAGCAAAGCTCAACCCCCGCAAAACACAACTAGTAAACACACACACACACACACACACACGCACGCACATGCACACACACGGGTGTGTGTGTGTGTAGATATGATAGAGCCCAATAGGCTCAGGAACCTGTACACCTGTTGATTGACGGTTGAGAGGCGGAACCAAAGAGCCAGAGCCCAACCCCCCGCAAGCACAATTAGGCGAGTACAATTAGGTGGGTGAGGACACACATACACACACACATACACAAAGCAACTCCCATGCACCTATTTACTGCTAGGAAACAGGGGCTTCAGGGTGAAGCACCGCCCATTTATTTTTCCGGCGGTGCCTGGGGATCAAACCCCAGGCCCTAGACCCACGAGCCTAGAGCGCTGTCCACTCAGCCACCAGGTGCGTGGAAGTATTCTAGGGGCCAGATTCACGAAAGCACTTACGAACGTTTACATCTTTTCTCAATCTTTGGTGGCTTTGTTTACAATTATTAAACAGTTAATGAGCTCCGAAGCACCAGGAGGCTGTTTATAACAATAACAACAATTGATTGGCAAGTTTTCATGCTTGTAAACTGTTTAATAAATGTAACCAAAGCCGTCAAAGATTGAGGAAAGATGTACACGTTCGTAAGTGCTTGCGTAAGTCCTTTCGTGAATCTGGCCCCAGGTGTGTCGCCAGCTGTGTTTTGTTTACGGTGATGCGCGAACGAGTGTTTGCCTCTTTTGTTTTTGCGTGTATTTGCGAGGGGACGAGTGTGTGCTTGTTGTTGTTTGTTATGTAAATGTGAGTGTGTAAATAAAAAGAATGTAAATATTCCGCCGGGAAACTGACTCTCCGGTCAGCGTTGAACCAGCGGGTTGAGTCTCCAGCTCAGTTTTAGCGTTCCATGATGTAAATAAGCGTTCCGTGATGTAAATAAGCGTTCCATAACGTAAATAAGCGTTCCATAACGTAAATAAACGTTCCGTGATGTAAATAAACGTTCCGTGATGTAAATAAGCGTTCCATGATGTAAATAAGCGTTCGTGATGTAAATAAACGTTCCATAACGTAAATAAACGTTCCCGTGAGTCGCTCCTCGTCGCCATTCCGCAGTTTCCAACTCGTTCATAACATGGTATAAATTAGATATAAAAACACCATACACGCGAGGATTGAGACACGAGTATTCTTTGAGCGTCGTATCGTTCCATAGAAGTTATCTTGAGGTTATCTTGAGATGATTTAGGGGCTTTAGTGTCCCCGCGGCCCGGTCCTCGACCAGGCCTCCATCCCAGGAAGCAGCCCGTGACAGCTGACTTAACATCCAGGTACCTATTTTACTGCTAGGTAACAGGGGCATAGGGTGAAAGAAACTCTGCCCATTGTCGCCGGCGCCTGGGATCGAACCCACGACCACAGGATCATAAGTCCAGCGTGCTGTCCGCTCGGCCGACCGGCTCCCTAAAGATGCAATCCATTTCCAATATTTAGAGAGTTACCTATGGACCTTTACTGTATTTGGTACGACCAGGAGTCCGCATTCAATATATGGTGTGTGTGGGGGGGGGGGGTGAGTCAGACACAAGGTAACAAGGCTGACATTCAAGACAGCTTGCGGACCTGAGCTGCCCGCAGCACATACTCAGCACATCACTAGTTTGACTTTAGAGCAATTGTGTCGAAAGACTGCGCTCAAGAGCTAAATCTTTCCTGCAAACGTGTGCCTAAGTACACAGGGAGAGAGAGAGAGAGAGAGAGAGAGAGAGAGAGAGAGAGAGAGAGAGAGAGAAAGAGAGAGAGAGAGAGAGAGACAGAGACACAACATATAGAATTCTAAAGGGCAACTGACAGTAAAAATGTTGGAGAGAGCACACAAGGTGCGGTCACAGATGACAACTAGAGACACAGAGGCGTCACACACACACACCAGGAAGATCCAGTGGTTGAGTTTAAGAGAACAGCCGTTGGAGAGGTGACGCTGGAGTGATAGGCTATGAGACTATCTTGAGGTTATCTTGAGATGATTTCGGGGCTTTTAGTATCCCCGCGGCCCGGTCCTCGACCAGGCCTCCACCCCCCAGGAAGCAGCCCGTGACAGCTGACTAACTCCCAGGTACCTATTTACTGCTAGGTAACAGGGCATGAGTCATTGTGATGACGGGGGGGGGGCGGTTGTCCAGAGCTAATGAGGCCCTGGTTGTGAATCATGATAACATGGTATTGATAAATCAAGTTATCTTGGTGTAGGAATTGGTTATATAGAGAAGTTGTGATGGTAAAGAAGGTCTTTATGGCACTGATGAGAGTCCAGGTGATGAATATAGCAGCTGCAGGGACGATAAAGCAAATAACGTTCAGTTCAGATGTACTGGTTTCGCAAGAAGCGTCAACGACACGTGGAACTGTCTCCCCGCCTCCTTCTCCCCCCCCCCTCCATCCCATTTTGCAGTCACGATCTGCCTTTGTGTTTGGCTTCCTGGCTCCTGGTGTGGTATCCAGGTCGACATAATACAATGAAGGGAACTCCTAAAATAATGGAGAGTTGCCATACATCCATAACTCATTCATAAGTTATGGATGCCATACATCCATCCATGCTATACATCCATAACTCCCTCACTAGGTGAGCGATGGAGTTATGGATGTATGGTATAGAGGGGGGGGGGGGAGGGTGTCAGGTAATTACCTAAGTGTAGTTACAGGATGAGAGCTACGCTCGTGGTGTCCCGTCTTCCCAGCACCCTGTCATATAACGCTTTGAAAGGTGTAAGGGTATAGAGGTCAACCTCATAATCTTGTTGAATATGCATGAGGTGTTTTTTTTCTATATCTTGGGGCCGTGTCCCATCAACATTTGTTTGTGCCTGAATGAGTAGGTAGTGTGTGTGTGTGTGTGTGTGTGTGTGTGTGTGTGTGTGTGTGTGTGTGTGAGAGGGGGGAGGGGATAATCATGTTAAACTATATAGCAAATGCATACTAAAGTCTTAATCTGTTAACAGCATAAACATAGTTAATAAATGATGACACCTTATATATAACGACCCAAGGCACTTGTGTACAATGTGTAAGTGTCTCCTCCCCTCACCCCATCACCCCCTCCCCATCACCCCCTCCCCTCACCCCTTCACCCCCTCCCCTCACTCAGTCACTAACACTCACATTATGAGTGTGTTTACTATTTGTGTGTGCAGAATCTAGCTATTAGCTCTTGGGACTCGCCTTTCTAACCAATCTATAACCAATTTAATATATCTACTATATATATTTCTCTCTGGCGCGCACACATCCCCAGGAAGCAGCCCGCAGCAGCTGTCTTAACTCTCAGGTACTCATTTATTGCTAGGTGAACAGGGGCATCAGGGTGTTTGAAACTGCCCGTTTGTTTTTGCCTCGGTCGGGAATCGAACCCGGGCTATTAGGACTACGACCAGCGAGCGCTGTCCACTCAGCCGCGAGGCCCCCCCCCCGCAAGGCAAAGTATACTCACCTAGTTGTGCTTGCGGTGGTTGAGTTCTGGCTCTTTGGTCCCGCCTCTCAACCGTCAATCAACTGGTGTACAGATTCCTGAGCCTATTGGGCTCTATCATATCTACATTTGAAACTGTGTATGGAGTCAGCCTCCACCACATCACTGCCTAATGCATTCCACTTGTCAATTACTCTGACACAGGAAAAATTCTTTCTAACGTCCTTGTGGCTCATTTAGGTACTCAAAGTCTCCACCTGTGTCCCCTTGTTCGCGTACCACCAGTGGTAAACAGTTTACCTTTATCTCTACCCTGTCAATTCCTCTGAGAACTGTATAGGTTATAGAGCATGCGGCCGTCTGAAGAGACAGAACTTTTACTGTCACTAGTTAAATAATTCCTTTTCTATAAACTTAAAAACACGAATGACTTGAGTTGCACAGTTTGTGTTATATATTTGTTATGTAGACGCCTCGGGCACGGGGTTGAGACACTCACACCATGTTTCAAGGGTCTGGATCAAACAAACTCTTGTGACTATACTTGTTGACTGACATGAGTTTGTCGGCTGTCGACAAAAGTATCTCTGCAGAATCTTCTTTTAGGGCATTTCAGTAAACAGGGAACATACGCAGTCTTGTTTAATCTACCCGCCCACGGCACCCGTGAACCCCGCCCACGGCACACGTTCGTGAGGAATGTGTTCCAGATTTCGTCCGTGCGTGCTTGATGTGTACGTGATCGACTGACTATCAGGCAATTCCGCTTCAGTGACAGTATATTTAACAACCAGTTACAGGTTACCAGAGCACGACGTTGGTACGACTGTCATAGCGGGTGAGCCGCGCTTATTACGCTGTGGGGTGTTTTGAGCTCATTGAGCCCCTACCGCCTCGATAGTCAGGTGATTAATGTCTAAATGTATTAGAGAGCGGTTATTAAGGTCATCGTTCCGTCGGAATGATTACCATACTCTCGGCAAATAGCAGAAGCGCTTCAAATTACAAGCTTGCGTACGCTTAACGAGACGAGCTTGCGGGGAGTGCTTGCGGGGAGTGCTTAACGCGACTTAAACAACACCGGGACTGTTTGAGTGCGGGGAAGGCAGCTGGCGTTATGCACGCCCGTGCGGGGGCGGGAACGCACGCCATCTTCAAATGCCTGGTTGATCACTCCGGCAACCAGGAGGCCTGGTCGACGACCGAGCCGCGGGGACGCTAAGCCCCGGAAGCACCTCAAGGTAGGTAGGCCCCGCATCGTGTAGAAGAAAAAATATTTACCGTTTAAATTGTCCGTCAATATTAAGCAATAATTAGACAGTAATGACTGCAATAACATAATGCAACGAAGGACAATACGAGAAATGACTCGTGCGCTCTCGAGCTAATGAGCCCTCGAGTTGCTACGCCATAAGAGTCTATCGCGTTCTCACACGCGAGTCAATAAAGTTTCCACAATTCCTGGACCCACGCCACCAGCCCTGTATTGCTCACCGCCCAGGCTACCTACAGTACTACAACCCCTGGACGGCAAGTCTGCTCGAACCTCAGATACGCTGCCAGAGACGTAAACGTTCCATGATGTATATAAGCGTTCCATGATGTAAATAAACTTTCCATGATGTAAATAAACTTTCCATGATGTAAATAAACTTTCCATGATGTAAATAAGCGTTCCATGATGTAAATAAATATCCGAGGCAACCACAACATACACAAAAACACGGAAATCAAAAGCTCTTGGCTGTTTTTTTCTGTCTCTCCATTTCCCGATGGTGACCGTCGACGGGGCAGGACCTTGCAGCAGCCGGGGAGGACCCGGAGAACGGTGGAAAGAATGTTCAAAGCCTTGAAAGGTCGGGGGGGGGGGGGATGGTGGTTGTGAGAAGGGTTCAAGATGAATGAAAGGGGGAGAATGGGTCAAATGGTTGGATGAAGGAAAGGGGCAATGAATAGGGGGGAGCTGTAAAGAGGTTGGGAGTGAATGAAGGGAGGATAGGATGAATAGAAGGAGGACAGGATGTATGAACAGATGGGGAGAGGGGGGGGGGAAGGATAGAAACGTTGGGTATTTTTTACCAATGCCCAACTTGGTCTCCTACCCCACACCTGGGAGGAGGTACCAGACCACACTCTACCCTGGAAACACAAACCGAAACTGTCTCTATTTTCCGCTTGTTACAACTTGTAATAAAGTTGTTACATCTTGGCTTAACGTGTTTATGACGTATTAGAACGTTGTTACAACTTGCAGGCGATGAGTCACAATAACGTGGCTGAAGTATGTTGACCAGACCACACACTAGAAGTTGAAGGGACGACGACGTTTCGGTCCGTCCTGGACCATTCTCAAGTCGATTAAACGTCGTCGTCCCTTCAACTTCTAGTGTGTGGTCTGGTCAACGTTGTTACAACTTACTATATTGGTTGTTATAACTGGTTAGGTGGTGTTAAAACTTGTTCAAACATTGTACCAACGTCGTAGTTTCGGTGTGTGTTTGGCGGGTACCTGGGGGGTGGGGTGGGGGGGCTGTGTTGACGTTGCAGAGACGCCACAACACACACACACAGTTCCATCACTACTAAACACTGACACGTCATAACCTCTAAACGACCAAGCACCATCTGCCATCATCATCACAACCACCATTACCATCACCATTGTCATTCAACAACCATCACCATTTTGTCACACCACAACGACTATAAAAAACAATGACGGAGGAATGGTCGAACACATGAGAGTTTAGAGTTCAAGTCCAGCAAGTGTAGGGTGATTAAGACTGGTGTAGGATGCTGCTCTTAGAGTAGACGGTTCGGTAGACGGTAGTAGACGAGAGTAGAGTAGACGGTAGACGGTTCCTGGGAGGGACCGGTTCGACAAAGCTCATTTACCAATTACCAAAAAACTATATTGTTAGGTCATGATGTAGATTTCAGGGAGCAATACAGGAGTCATTCAGAGCATTGTGCACAACATACATAAGACCAATCAAGTAGTATGCAGCAGCAGCAGCATGAAACACTCAACAGGTTGAGCTTACAAGTAAAGAGGCTGTTGTCCAGAGGTCAGAGTTGTCCCGTATATTTGGAGACAGAGGTCCAAGGACACCCTTCGCGATCCCGACAGCAATATTCTTAAGTTTCACCAGAGAAGACGAAGCCATCTTACGATGACCAACCCGTCAGGCTTTTCCGCTAACTCGGAATTGAGTGTTAATAAAACTACGAGGGTACAGTAAGTGCACTAGTGAGGCGGGACCAAGGACTGGAGCTCAAGCCCCCAAGCAACACACATCTAGGCGTCATTATAACAGGCTAACAAAACACAATTCCTTGGAACCAAAGCCTTCTAAACCGAAGGCAAACAATGGCGGAGCGGTGGAACTCAACTAGTGGTGGTGGCGGTTTGTACATTTTAGAAATTCCAGACCAGCAGCGGAGGTGGCTTGTGGTGAGCGGGGTCAGAGGTCACGGTGTAGGTTCAGGCCTTGGCGCCTTGAGCCCTGAAGGGTGACGGTGGTGTGTGGGAGAGAGGAGCCGGGTCCTCCCCACCTGGACATGTCCTCGGCTGACCCACCACGCCTGGTTGATGGGGTTCTGGGAGTACTTCTACTCCCCAAGCCCGGCCCGAGGCCAGACTTGACTTGTGAGAGTTTGGTCCACCAGGCTGTTGCTTGGAGCGGCCCGCTAGCAGGCCCACATATCCACCACAGCCCGGTTGGTCTGTGTTGTAGGCTGAGCAATCGTTGGTCTCTGTGCCCAGACTGTTGTGGCTGTGGTGAGGACCGTTCCAGAGACCAATTCGGGCCTGGTAGGTCCAGCCGGCCTGGGGGGGGGGGGACCTACACTCTCAACCTACCTGTACACACCTCGCCCCCTTCTTCACACCTATGCTCCCACTGACTCACTATCTACACACGCTCCGCTCCCCTGTCGCTACACGCTCCCCCTCCACAAATACTCTGGCCTCTTCCTAAATCACCCAACTCTATCATATCAAATCTTTATTCAGGTAAAGTACATACATATAATGGGTAATACAGATAGTGAGGAATTTATAGATAGAGCTAGTACATACAATGCCTAAAGCCACTATCACGCTAAGCGTTTCGGGCGTTTCTACTAATCTGTCATCGTTCACGGAGTATCTATCAGCCCACAGTATACCACATATCCACCAGCCCCCAGTATGCCACAAATCCACCAGCCTCCAGTATACCACAAATCCACCAGCCCCCAGTATACCACAAATCCACCAGCCCCCAGTATACCACATATCCACCAGCCTCCAGTATACCACATATCCACCAGCCTCCAGTATACCACATATCCACCAGCCCCCAGTATACCACAAATCCACCAGCCTCCAGTATACCACAAATCCACCAGCCTCCAGTATACCACAAATCCACCAGCCCCCAGTATACCACATATCCACCAGCCTCCAGTATACCTCAAATCTCTCCAAATACAAAACAAATTCGTCATTCCGCGAAATACCAGTAATGACAACAATTACTAAGAGAATAATTACGGTGAATCACGGTGGCCGGACTGGCAACAGTGCGAGGGGGGGAGGGGGGGGTACTGTTAACCCCCCACCCCCCTCCTGCCAGTCCCCCCCCCCTGGGGTGACGGGTGGGAGGCCTAGGAGATAAGGGCGTAGCGTGGGCCGGGATAGTGAAGGTCCTCATAGGTGAAGGATAGTGACGTCCTCATATAGTGAAGGTATGGGCGGGTTTGTGTAGGTGGGGGGGGAGGAGGGGGTGTCTGGGGTTCTTAAGGTGGTGCGAGAGAGAGAAAGAGAGAGAGAGAGAGAGAGAGAGAGAGAGGGGGGGGGGTTTAGTTCTTGGGCCTAGATTTTCAGCAGTTTGGTGAAACTTCTCTTATACTTTTAATTCAAAGTGAATGCCTGCAGTTTACTAAAGTAAAACCTTGTCACTCACCCACTCACCCACTCACCCACCCACTCACCCACCCACTCACTCACTCACCCACCCACTCACTCACTCACTCACTCACTCACTCACTCACTCACTCACCCACCCACCCACCCACCCACTCACTCACTCACTCACCCACTCACCCACTCGCCACTAGAAGACCACCATAACCTCAGCAGCCGTCACCGCCCTTAACTCCAGGACCCATTTCCATACCTATTAATAATTTTCCTGTCTTGACTTTCCAACGGTGCATTACCGTCCGCTCTGGGTTGTTGTTGTTATAGATTCAGCTACTCGGAACAAGTTCAAAGTAGCACAGGCTATGGTGAGCCCGTAACTTACCTGGCACAGGAGCGGGGCATCCGCTCTGGGGCTCACAGCCGTATATACAGTATTGCCTCCCTCCTTCCCCCAGCCGTCTCCCCCTCACCCATTGTCCCCCTCATCCCCCGTAGTCGTCAGTCACTCCCCCAGCGCCCCCGGGGCCACAGAGGAGTGTGGAAATGTGCGCATTGTCTCTTGGACTGCCACCTGGAGGTGACTGTCTTATGCCGCCGACTAACTAGCTTGCGACACCACCGGCTTGCACCGTGCAACAAGGGATTTATATTCGCAATGATGTATGTATATACACTCGCGTCTCGGTGTATGTATATACACTCCAGAGTATATACTGTGGTTTGCACCGTGCAACAAGGGATTTATATTCGCAATGATGTATGTATATACACCCGCGTCTCAGTGTATGTATATACACTCCTGAGTGTATACTGTGGTTGCTAGGCCTTGTGGCCAGCGGTCATAATGTTCATTGCATCTGCTTCATCGATAAAGATTTTGTGAATCATTTGAGTTTTTGAAATGCGAGTTAGGGCCTGGTCGACGACGACGACCGGGCCGCGGGGACACTAAGCCCCGGAAGCACCTCAAGGTAGGTAGGTAGGGCGTTACAGCAAGATGTGATGCTGTATTTTGTATCGGTAGTACAGTCGTTCTTCGGTCACAATCTAGAATTCCGGGTTCGAATCTTGGGCGGTACAAGTGGTTGGGCGTACTTCCTAAATCCCCCTAATGATTCTGTTCACCTAGTAGTAACTAGGTATCCAGGCTTTAGTCTGCTTGTAGTAGGGTTGCATCCTGGGGAGTCAGTAATTTGACCAAGCAGTAAACCTAGCAATAAAATAGGTACCTGGGTGTTAGTCAGCTGTCACGGGCTGCTTCCTGGGGGTGGAAGCCTGGTCGAGGATCGGGCCGCGGGGACACTAAAAAGCCCCGAAATCATTTCAAGATAACCTCAAGATAAGGGTGAATGAGGGGGGGGTGACCTCGATATAAGCCTAACGTGTATATACACTGACAGTCCCCTGAAAAAAATGAATTAATTATTAATATTAGCTGCCCTTTCCCACCATAACTTCCTTCCCTTCCCCCTCTCTTCCACCATACCATTCCTTGCTTCTGTACCCTTCCTTCCCAAGTTCCCACCCATGGACCAGGTGTTAACGGCTGATCTGATCTCCCCCACCCATGGGTCTAATCTCTAGCGGCTCCATCTGCTCCCCCCATAATTCACCACCACGTGGTCCCCAAACCCTCTTTCTCATCCTTTTTTCCTTCCCTCCTCTACTTTCTTCCCTTCTTGCCACCTTTTACTTTCTGACCCTTTGGTCCCTCCCCCTTCCCCCCAAAAAAGGGGGCCTTATCCTGTGAGTGGACACCGCCATAGTGACAGTATTGGGCAGCGCCACTCATCCTGTGAGTGGACATACCGCCATAGTGACAGTATTGGGCAGCGCCACTCATCCTGTGAGTGGACACACCGCCATAGTAGCATGTACAACACTCCCCAATAGGAAGAAAACCCGCTGGGTTGTTCATCATGTCACTTGCACCCAGACACAGCTGGGACCGCCATTGTCACCTCCCTTCGCGCCTTTATTAATTTCACTACTCCTCTATGTCCATACACCCACCTCCCCCTTGTTGACCCTTGCGCGTGATTCACGTGTCGCCTGGGGGGTCAACCGTGCTCTAAGGGGTCAGATGTGAGTACTGATCTGCTTTGAGGTCAAACGTTGGAGGGTATAGCACTGTCTTCCTTTCCTTCCCATACCCCTAATGCTTCCTACAGTCGCTTGCTAATCTCTCTCCGGGCGCTGTGGAGGATCAGGGGCGACTTAGGGATGAATAGGGGTCAGGGCAGGTCACAAAGGGTTGGGTAGCCGTGGCTGCCCAACACCTTGCCCGCTCCTCCTGTGTGTCCTGACAGTCTAGCCTTTTCCCCGCGTGTCTGTGGGAAGCTCCCGCCCTTGTTGCTCTGATATAATAATACACTTTTGAACTCTTAAATTAACTACTTCAGATTACCGTCTGTTGAATACTAACGCCGCCCAGGCAACAGTGGCCAAGGGCTTCACCGTCATGAGGGAGGGCCAGCTACCCCTGGCCCTGCAGAGGTACCAGGTACCTCTAGAGGGCCCTGCAGAGGTACCAGGTACCTCTAGAGGGCCCTGGGCACCACCTGACTGCTGCAGGGCATGACGCTCACTCAGCGTGGTCGTGTTTTGCTGACTGCCTTGGTAGCTGAAGTGCATCACCGAGACGTATGCTGAAGTTTCTTGGAGGCTTGGGCACGGGTGAGGTGAAATGGGGGGGGGGGGAGGTGCTGGCTTAGGAGGGGAGGGGGGGGGTATCAACCGCTCAGGTCACTCACTGCCTGTGCTCCTCCATACAAAAACGGGGCCTACCTTGTGTAGTTTTCCGGGATCACCATAGCCCGTACTACATGGACATTTCGTTCTTAGTAGCTAAATCTAAAATTACAACAACAACAACAATTGTGTAGCTTCTGGGGATCACCGTCTCCGCGGCCCGGTCTCCGACCAGGCCTTTTGGTTGGTTGTCTAGCCAATCAGGCTGTTGCTCGCAGCCTAACACCTGATCAACCAGGGTGATTCATACGTCAGTCAGTGTGTGTTTGTGTCCGTTGATGAGTATTCAACAGGGGGGGGGGTATTGATATGACACTGCTCATGCGTACCTTGTGTCTGAGGGCAGCTGTGGCTGTCACCATCCCTTCATAATGGGGCTTAGTCAATCCTGTGTTAGTGATACAGGAAGAGAGAGAGACCTGATCACTATATACAAGATATATACGAACACATAAACAATAAGGACTGCTGTGAAAAGTACAGTGTTTCACAAACAACGTGTTCTGTGCATAACTTAGGTTAGGTTTGGTGGGTAGCTTGGGTTAGTACGTTTTAGCGTCCCTTATAATGTGACAGCTCAAGTTACGGTGTTGTATTGACAGGGTTCACAGTGACGCCTCCAAGTGACAGGTCACACATGGTAGCTTCTTACTTTAATGAATCTAAAAATAAAAGTTAAAAAATGTCTTCAGTTTCTTCAGTTGGAGTGTTATGGCACAACGCACTCATCAAAGTTGGGGACCAGACGCACTCACAGTGCGGAGGTGGAGGGGTGTCGAGGCTGCCCCAACACCAGCCCAGGAGACAGTAATGGGTGAACTTAGTCACCTTAAACGGTGTTCAGGTGACGCTGTTCCTGGCCTTAATTACTAGCGTGACAGAGGAAAGCCATCGCTCAGTGTGGGAACAGCCACGCCCTGTGCTCTGGGTAGGTAGGGTGGCGGGGGGGGGGGAAATAGGTAGCGTGGTGGGCAAGCTGTAGGGGGGAGGGGCGGCAAGGAAGGAGATAGGGTGACATGTACGCAGTAGGCGCCGGCAGGAAGGAGGCGCCGCTGGACCCTTCCTGACACCGGAAATGTTGCCATGGCGCCCACCCAATACATGCACGGAAGAATGCACACACGTACATAGCTAGAAGAATATGTACACGCTAAAAGCACACGCACACACACTAAGAGACAATGCCAGGTTGGTAATGCTGCAAGGGAATGAGCGACTTTACATTGATGTAAGGAAAGAAAAGGTGGAGTTGGCAGTACTGCGAGCAGGGAAAGCCCAGACAAGCAGTATGGGTGGGTAATGTGTTTATTTGTGATGTGTGTCTATGTATATATTAACACGTTGTACTGAATGGGGTGAGAATAGCTTGAGCTACCTCATCCCTTTGTGTGTATTTTACCTCAATAAACTTATTTCAATTCAGTATGGGCAGTTCTCCGGCATCTACTGACTGCGTCTTTCCCTCCTATTCTTGCTTGTAAGAACACGCACAGGCACGGCTAGGAAGGCGGGGTCCAGGAGCTAACCTTATCCTACAGGCACAAATAGGTGAACACACTATGACTGCATGACCGTTAAATTGAATCGGAGTTTACTTTGGCGTGGACCAAGGGGGCTGCGTCACTGTCGCCACCCGCTTCCATTTTCTAGTCCAACAATTTTTGGCCTTGTGTACGCATACGGGCGAAAAGCGACGTTCTTTGTAGGAGGAGAGGTTGCATGGGGGACACGTCTACACGTCGTGTTCACATGTGGGAAATGTGAGTGAACTCTTTCACTCGCTACAAGGGACGTGAGACCTACAACTTAGCCAAATAGACTTGAAATTTAGGCTTTTTAAAATAACTAAAAAGCCTAAATTTCAAGTAGGGGTTCAAGACAGGTCACAAAGGGTTGGGTAGCCGTGGCTGCCCAACACCTTGGCCGCTCCTCCTGTGGCCTGACACTCCAGCCTTTTCCCCGCGTGTCTGTGGGAAGCTCCTGCCTTGGGGCAAATTTGGGATAGATAGACTGTTAGGTCTATCTATCCAAGTCCCCCACACAACGCTGTGGTCGCGTTCACCCTAAGTGTCTGCACCCCACTGTCGGAGCGGCCCTGTAGCAGTTCGATATCACCTCTGGAACCGCTCTGTCACAGTCTGACGTTACCCTCTGGAACAGAGTAAGGAGGTAGGTATCTCATATTTACACTAGAACCATCAGTATTGTGTCTGCGGGAATTTCCTCATTTATTTCAAGACATGATGGGGCCATGGTCCTGGAAGGATAAGAGGGATAACTGCATATTTGGGGGTATTAGCGAACCTCTGCTTGCTTGCTAGGGGGGGGAGGATATCTGCTTGCTTGCTTCTCGAGCCTTGTTCTAAGGTCCCGCACCTCGCTACCACCTCCCTCTCGGCAGGAAGTTCGGATTAACAACCCCCCCCCCCTTTCACCCGCCATTCCACCCCCCTCTCTCTTTTCTCTCCCCCACCCGTCCCATTATATGGCCCTTTGGGTGACCTCACCTCCCTCCTTCACAACCACCACAAGCATCCCTCCGACCGCCCCTCCAGCTGCACCCTTGCCCACCTATTCAGAACCCTGCCCCCCCCCCCCTACTCCCCACTCCTGGAGTTCCTCGCCGCTCTTCCCCTCAATTGTATATGCACCTCTGCCTAATCCTCCCCCCCCCCCCACCCCCCGCCATCAAAAATGGCGGCAACGACCACGTGGAAAGATGGCGGGAATCTATTGACCGTTATTCAGTGTCCTTGACTGAAAAGCTTTGCTGGTAATCGGTCTTGGCTTCAGTGTCTGAGGTGTGCTTGGGTCAGCTGCTGGGGACTGTGGGACTGTGGCCATGGGGTGTAGACGGCCACAATTGTCCACATTCACTCATGATAGGCTCAAGTCCACCCACAGTCGAGCAGAATTACTAAAATAGATTCCAGATTAAAGCTGCGGTATTTGGAGGCTGGTCTGCGGAGGCGACGATCGCCCGTGTCAAACGTTTTTGTTGTGATCTTTAAAGCTAAAAAGCGAGGCTTATTTCCATCACAATTTAACGTTAGTACATCGACACTAATGTTGACATTCTTTCATTTGGACGGTCATTGACGGAACTTATTCGAGCTGCTTTGGGGGTAGTTCATAGGTGTGTGTGTGTGTGTGTGTATAGTTCATGGGTCCGGTGAGTATGGCGAACCCGTCCAACACACTCAACTTCAGACTTAATTAAAATACTTGCAGGAATCAATCTTTCCCTCCCTCCTGACGGGCGGAGTGTCTGGAGATAAGGTCTTCAGAGATGTGGAGGGAGGGAGGGGCGAGGAGGAGGAGGAGAAAAAAAAACCCTAGAGCAGCAGCAGCAGCAGCAAACAAGTAAGGAACCCATAAGAAAGAAAAGCTGTTTACCTCCGTCCTTGCTCCACCCGCCCACCATCCACACTTGTAAACACGGCCACACCAGCCTTTGCTTCACCTGCTTGTGTAGCGTGCGTGGCTGCGTCACGCTCAACGCCCAGTTACGCCATGGTGACGCCACACAGGGGAGAAGTTCCAATAGCCTGGACAGCGGGGAGTAATAGCATTAACCACAAATGATAAAGAGTGTGGTCTTACCGCCCATCGCCATCTACCGGCATGCTTGCTCCCTCCCCGGTCCCCCACACACACACAAAAGGAAGGTTGTGGTGGAGGCCGACTCCGTGCACAGTTTCAAATGTAGGTCTGATGGAGCTTCAGAAGCTCGTGAATCTGTACGGCCAGGAGATTGCCGGTTGAGAGGCGGGACCGAAGAGCCAAAGCTCAAACCCTTATAAGCACAACTAGGTGAGAAAAGATGAGTACAATGACGGAGCCTAGCACGACCTAAGTATCGTAACCTAATGATTATATATAATATATTATTATATATATATATATATATACACACATTATGTGTATGCATATATAGCAATGGTAGCAAATGCGAAAACTTTTCGAATCATTACGGAGTACACAGTTATCACAGCCCATGGCTATAATATTTTACGCGTGTAAAATTTTTCATTTTATTAGTATTCAGAATATTACATATATTTGAATCAGTCCTACATAAGCTATACTAACATACTAAGCTATACTAACATAGTCCTCCATAAACTAATATGCATGGAATGTAAGCAGTTGACAGCGACGCTCTTCCCCCAATTAAAAGATCTGAGCGACTGAGGACCACATGGCGGTTTTCCATCGTTTTTGGAAAGCCCGAGAAAATTGGCAGGTACATCGTGTACGGAGGTCAAACATGCTATCACTTTAATTAAATAGGTATTTTTACGTCCTTGGAAATTTAAAATATAATATTAATGTCCCTTTGTTGTGTTTTGTGTTACATTCCGAGACTAGGATGTGTCAGGATTGGTCTAAAAAACATGGTCGTTCCTTTTTCTGAGGTGGTCCCTGAGGCTGGATACAATTCTCGTGTTTTGTAAACACCAGGAGACCATCACCCACCTTCCCTTCGCTCCCATCATCATTCACTCTCTGCTCCTTCCTCTTCGCACTCCAATTCCTGTTACAAATGGCTCTCCCCCCCCCCCCCTCCTCCCCCTTTTTTACTACCACCATCATCGTTTTCTTTGCGGAGTGAGATCCAGCTGTTTGATGTAGTATTATTAAGGGCTGAACCACCTCCCCCCTCCTGTGTGTGTGTGTGTGTGTGTGTGTGTGTGTACTCACCTAGTGGTGGTCACCTAGTTGTCCTTGCGGGGGTTGAGCTTTGGGTTGGGCACAATTCCTTTCCACTGTCCCATCCCTAATCCTTATCCTGATCCTTTCAAAGTGTTTATAGTCGTATTGGCTTGGCGCTTCTCCCTGATAGCTCCTTTCTCTATCTCTCTCTCTCTCTCTCTCATGTGAGAGAGAGAGAGAGTTTCCCAGCCTTTCACTGCAATAAACAAGACTCCAGCAGTGTAAACAGACAAATTAGGACATTGTGACCTGGAAGGTTTGCGAGACACGGTTGCCCTGGCGACAGTGGCCGTTGGTGCAGGAGGGAGAAGTCACCAGGGCGGAGGGGGAAGGTTAGGGAGAGGGATCACCACCCTTTAGAAGGGAGGGAAAAATAAAGAGAGCTCAGGATGGAGGGAAGGAGAAGGATCACCTTGGGGGACCCCCACGATGAGGGGGGGGGGCAGGTCACCACGTGTGTACTCACTTAGTTGTGCTTGCGGGGGTTGAGCTCTGGCTCTTTGGTCCCGCCTCTCGGCTGTCAATCAATTAATGTACAGGTTCCTGAGCCTGTTGGGCTCTATCATATCTACACTTGAAACTGTGTATGGAGTCAGCCTCCACCACATCACTGCCTAATGCATTCCATTTGTCAACCACTCTGACACTAAAAAAGTTCTTTCTAATATCTCTGTAGCTCATTTGGGCACTTAGTTTCCACATGGGTGCCCTAGTGTGTGTGCCCCTTGTGTTAAATAGCCTGTCCTTATCTACCCTATCGATTCCCTTGAATCTTGAATGTGGTGATCATGTTCCCCCTCACTCTTCTGTCTTCCAACGAAGTGAGGTTTAATTCCCGTAGTCTTTCCTCGTAGCTCATACCTCTCAGCTCGGGTACTAGTCTGTTGGCAAACCTTTGAACCTTTTCCAGTTTAGTCTTATGCTTGACTAGATATGAACTCCATGCTGGAGCCATGTGTGTATGTATGTATGTATGTATGTATGTATGTATGTATGTATGTATGTATGTATGTATGTGTGTGTGTGTGTGTGGCGGGGGGGGGGGTTGTGCGCATCCAACACGCTATGATTTTTTCCCCCAGTTAAGAGGGCAGAGGTCCCCCTTGTGTTGTTCATCGCACGTGAGATTTTGTTAAGTCTTCCTTGCTTCAATCTCCTCCCTTCCTTCCTTTCCTTCCCTTCCCTTCCCTTCCCTTCCCCTTACCGCTTTTAATTCCGTTTTATTTTGCCCCGAGGGGCGAGTTTATTGGGCAGCGCCACTCATCCTGTGAGAAGACACACCGCCATAGCAGCATGTCCAACACTCCGCCAAATTGGAAGAAAACCCGCTGGGTTATTCATCCCAGCGGGTTTCCATAGCCGCCTTCCTTCCATATTTCACACCGTGCTTCCCTACGCTACCTTCCTACTGGTCGCCTAGTAATATCTGACCCCCCATGACACACTCATTTATCTTACATTTTCAGGTTTTCATTTTCTTGTTTTCAAAATTTTAAGGGCCGGTAAACAGTGTTTATACCCAGACGGGAGCAAAGCGTGGGAATGATGGGAGGGGTTAGGCTATAACGAGGAGGGAGGGAGTGAGGGAAGGGGAGGAAAGGGGGGAGAAGGGAAAAAAGTAGCGAGGTTGGGCCTGAGAACTGTCAACTTGCCCACGCTACCTCTCACTTCCCCCCCTCCTTTCCCAGCGTTCACCCTCCCTTCCAACCGTTGTCAATGTTTGGGAAGGGAGGGAGGGAGGGGTGTGGAGCCTCAGTAGGCAGGGGGGAGGGGGGAGGGTAGGTTTATGGCCAAGGTGGGTTTGCCGGGCTGGAAGCTCCAGAAGGGAGAGGGCGCCACGCTGAATATGGCTTGGTGGTGCTGGTCGCTGCTCTTCACGGCTCAACCTCTGGAGAGTTATTAAGGCCACCTCAAGTGCTTACTCACCAAGCAGATGAATACTTTTGACCCGGATAGCCTACAAGCAAGGTAAACTCTCAGTCTACATGCACTGAGAACCGGAGTACACCTGTGTGCATTCATCTCTTGTTTCGGGACCAAGGAGCCGAAGCTCAACCCCCCTGCTTGCACAACTAGGCGAGCATATGCAGCCCGTCCTCTCCAGTCAGCAGCAGTTTAGCGGTCACTAAACTTCTATACTATATAACCTAACCTGGGGGAGCCGGTCGGCCGAGCGGACAGCACGCTGGATTTGTGATCCTGTGGTCCTGGGTTCGATCCCAGGCGCCGGCGAGAAACAATGGGCAGAGTTTCTTTCACCCTATGCCCCTGTTACTTAGCAGTAAAATAGGTACCTGGGTGTTAGTCAGCTGTCACGGGCTGCTTCCTGGGGGTGGAGGCCTGGTCGAGGACCGGGCCGCGGGGACACTAAAAAGCCCCGAAATCATCTCAAGATAACCTCAAGATAACCCGGTTAGGTTAATAACGGGCCCTGTCGTAACGGGAAATCACGTCAATTTTGCCAGCCGCTATGATTTTCAGAACATCAGCTTACGGGCTTAGGGGATTTGCACGTCAAAATGTGTTGTGCTATTCTAGGTTGAAACATGCCTGCTAAGTCTTACTAATGGCAGTTACTGAGGGCTGGCGTGGACACGGGCTGGCGCGCCCCGCTCCTGTTCACATGGTTGGTTGGCCAGACTCTGAAATGACGCCGGGTGTCTTTCAGTCAATTTCAGTGTGTTGGCCGGCTGGCTGCAGGCCGGGTGCGTGACTCCACCAGTCTGAGCGAGGCCGCGTTAGTCACCACGGCAGGGGTAGGGAGGGAGGAAGGGAGGGCCACGTGGGACAACCCGCCCACCTACCTATACCTCGGCCTTGCTCTACACCCACCTATACCTCGGCCTTGCTCTACACCCACCTATACCTCGGCCTTGCTCTACACCCACCAATACCTCGGCCTTGCTCTACACCCACCTATACCTCGGCCTTGCTCTACACCCACCAACACCTCAGCCTTTCTACCAACCGACCTTACACACGCCTTTCTTTACACCTATACAAACTGTCGCTGGTGAAAGGTCGGAGAGCAACGGTCGCTCTCCTCTCAGGCGGAAGGCAAGGTTGGGGGGGGCTGGGGGGAGAGGCAGGCAGGCGTCGTGAAAATTGAATGCAGAATTGTGTATTGAAAGAACTGTTTTTTCCTGGAAAGAAATCCCTTCCTGGGAAGGCTTGGTCCCACTAGCGAGCAAGGTCACGCTAGCCGGCAGGATCACGCTAATGTCCTCCGAATCAATATTCAGGTTTCATTCTCATATTCTGAGGAGCTCCGAGGCCTCAGACAACCTCCACGGTCAGTTAATGGGGTTAATTCAATAATTACACGTGTCTGTCGCCGTGTAATTCAGTTGTTTTTTTAATTGTTAGCGTTTTCTGTATCTTTTTTTCGAAGCAGATGTCTCTGAACGGGCAGTTTAGTAGCCAACACGTACGTGTACACAGGGTGGGAAGGATGAGATAGTAAGTATTCGTAAGCGATCGAGAGGAGGGGGGAGTTAATGGGGGGCAAGCACACGAGGCTGACACACGAGGGAAGGCCCCCTGATGGCTGACACACGAGGGGAGGCCCCTGATGGCTGGCTGACACACGAGGGAAGGCCCCTGATGGCTGACACACGAGGGAAGGCCCCTGATGGCTGGCTGACACACGAGGGAAGGCCCCTGATGGCTGACACACGAGGGGAGGCCCCTGATGGCTGACACACGAGGGGAGGCCCCTGATGGCTGACACACGATTGAAGGCCCCCTGATGGCTGACACACGAGGGAAGGCCCCTGATGGCTGACACACGAGGGAAGGCCCCTGATGGCTAACACACGAGGGAAGGCCCCTGATGGCTGACACACGAGGGATGGCCCCTGATGGCTAACACACGAGGGGAGGCCCCTGATGGCTGGCTGACACACGAGGGAAGGCCCCTGATGGCTGACACACGAGGGATGGCCCCTGATGGCTAACACACAAGGGAAGGCCCCTGATGGCTGGCTGACACACGAGGGAAGGCCCCTGATGGCTGACACACGAGGGAAGGCCCCTGATGGCTGACACACGAGGGGAGGCCCCTGATGGCTGACACGAGGGGGAGGCCCCTGATGGCTGGCTGACACACGAGGGAAGGCCCCTGATAGCTGACACACGAGGGAAGGCCCCTGATGGCTGACACACGAGAGGGGACGTCCTGGCGGCAAGACATGCTAGTGTCAAAAGTTCCACAAGTGTTAATTAGTTCCCGTCTAGTGAACAGGGTGCAGGCGAATAGGGAGTCTTCGCCCTGTCAGTGACTTAGTTGTCTCTCGTCAAGTAGCAGCCGGCAGGTCAGCTTCCCGCGTGGTAACCTCTGCCAGCGGCAGAACAAACACGCAGCCCTCGACACAAAGAGGGCGGGCGCCCCCGATAAGATTTATGTTATACGTGTGTTCTTAGGTCGGTGAAAGAGACGAGGAGGAAAATGGCAGTCATTACGCAGCGGGCACCCTCGCCAACGTCAACAACTTACGTCATCGATGTTTTGTGACGTCAGGCGGGAAACTTGCCGCCCAAGGACACAAGGTTCGAGCCTAATTATTAGGACATTTGTCGGCGGGAGCGAGTTGATGGGAACTCTGAAGTAAATTTGGGGGTCTCATTGGTTTCTGGTTATTGCATAGGTTTCTTTGTTATGGTGACATGTTCCATTAACCGTTGCAGAGTTTGGGTCGATATTGATTGAAATTGAATTAAGTTTATTGAGGTAAAATACACACAAAGGGATGAGGTAGCTCAAGCTATTCTCACCCCGTTCAGTACATCGTGTTAATAAATACATAGACACACATCGATATTGATTAGGCTATTGGATGAGGGAAAGAATAATTATCGTTCAGGCAACCCGTCCTCGACTCAAGTCCATTACATTCAGCGGTCAACCCCACAGACGCATGCATAAATTTTAACATGCTGTTCATTCAAAACGGGAGTTTTCTCAAGTATAAATTAATATTGTAGTATATTAGCATATTGTGTATATATAGGCATAAGATAGGTTAGGTTATGTTAGGTGTTTAGGTTCTGTTGGCGATTATTTGTATTTGTAGTACGTGGGTGAAGCATTTATAGCGTTGTGGTTCGAACAACATTCGTCAGTGAAGCATATGTTCCAGATATGTTCGAACGTCAGTAGTTGTGAGTCGTGTGTAAACCGCTTTTCATTCATAAACAGGGGGTTTGGCGGGTGCATGGAATCACTTTTGGATCTTTGTTTGGAGGACAGGCTGCGTTGTATATATCTCTGGAAGAGGCTTTGATCATGTCGCTCGCTGTAACAGCTCACGCAGCAATCTTTTACGTCTCGCTTATTTTCCAATCTGGGGAATTCCCTCTTGTCGTTCCGGTTAAAAATCAGCTCGTCCTCGCATACAAAGAGCCAAGCTCGTTAATCCAGCCGCCAAATCCCCTGTTTATGAATGAAAAGCGGTTTACACACGACTTGCAACTGATGGCGTCCGAACACTTCCGGAACTAATGCTTCACCCACGTACTTCAAATACAGATAATCACCAACACAACCTAAACACCTAACCTAACCTACGCCTATACATACAAATGTTATGTATAATATTAATTTACATATGAAAACAAACCCATTTTAAATACATTATGTTAAAATTGATGAATACGCGTGGGAAGGACGGCCGCTGCTTTAAACAGCCTAGTGTGAGGACAGGTTGTAAAAATATATCCGTCATACTGAAGCCTCCTTTATTACCCTTTATTACCTCCCCCCCCCCCCTTTTTATTCCTCACTTCGCCTGAGTTGAGACACAATGTTCCTCACCGGCCTCCATGTTCCCCTCACTCGACACTCCTCTTGCGGGTGAGTGCTCTCCACCTCCACCCCCTCTCATCACATATCTGTGTACTCTAACATTTTTGCTTGCTCGCTCACTCTCCGGCTCTTCCCCCTCCCTCTGCCCAAGGCGACAGAGGGAGTGTGGGCGGAGAGAGTAGGAACGAGAGTGCGCGGTGGTGGAGCCCGCACACTGCATCGCCGCTAACAAAAGCCAACTCAAGAGAAATGACCCACGTAACTTGAGCACCCTGTGTGTGTGTGTCTGTGTGTCTGTGTGTGTGTGTGTGTGTGTGTGTGTGTGTGTGTTGGTGAAGGGCAGGCTGGAGGTGTGTGATGGTGAAGGGCAGGCTGGAGGTGTGTGTCGGGGAAGGGCAGGCTGGAGGTGTGTGTGTCGGGGAAGGGCAGGCTGGAGGTGTGTGTGTCGGGGAAGAGCAGGCTGGAGGTGTGTGTGTGTCGGGGAAGAGCAGGCTGGAGGTGTGTGTGTGTCGGGGAAGAACAGGCTGGAGGTGTGTGTGTGTCGGGGAAGGGCAGGCTGGAGGTGTGTGTGTCGGGGAAGAGCAGTGGGCGCACAAGGTAGCTCCAGCGGCCGGTGTTTGTTTATTTTACCAAGACTTTCAACTGGGGTCTTTCAAGGCTTTACACCGCTACACATTCTTAAGTGTTCGCCTTCAAGAGTTCGTACGTCTTAAGAAAGCCACTTACCTTCTCAGTCCCTGGCCTGTAAAGTGCCCATTGCTCCACTTACCTGTGAAGAAATGAAACCTGTGATAATGTCTCAAAGCTCTTGATATATATTCGCATTGCTAGGCCTATTTTATGGTAGGCCTAGCAATGCTAATAGAATACTAATGCAATAAAACCAAATACCATAGAATAGCGAGGCACACTATAGGCCTCATCGCTCTTCTCGAGCAAGAAGTCAATATAGTTGGGGGAGGCGGATCTACCGCAGCGAGTAGGGTCTACGACTTGAGACAATTTTCCACCTGTATACCTCAGCGCCATGCATTAATGTTGAAAGCTAACATCAGACGCACCGACCGACGCACACAGGCGCCTGACGGAGCTAAGGAAGGTATATCTTGAGATGATTTCAGGGCTTTTTAGTGTCCCCGCGGCCCAGTCCTCGACCAGGCCTCCACCCCCAGAAAGCAGCCCGTGACAACTGACTAACACCCAGGTACCTATTTTACTGCTAGGTAACAGGGGAATAGGGTGAAAGAAACTTTTACCCATTGTTTCTCGCCGGCGTCTGGGATCGAACCCAGGACCACAGGATCAAAAGTCCAGTGTGCTGTCCGCTCGGCCGACCGGCTCCCTGGACCGGCTCCCCGTCCACTCGGCTCGACCGGGAGACGACAAAAATCGGCCCAAACTCTTCCTAAATATTTTGCTGATGATACAAAGGGTGATGAGAACAGCTGCAACAGAGGGGGTGTTGATACCCTGCAAAGTGGCCTTCGTAATCGCTGTCGGGGAAAAAAATTTAACTTGTGAGGATAGAGGAGAGGGATTGGGCGGCCCACATAGTTGCAGGGAATGAAAGGGGAGATGAGAGCGGGTGGATAGATAGCCTTGAGGAACAAAGGGGTCATTCCAAAGGGTTACTTCAAAGGGCGCCTGACAGCTGAGTGGACAGCGCTTCGGATTCGTAGTCCTGAGGTTCCTGGTTCGATTCCCCGGTGGAGGGGGGGAGACAAACTGGCAAAATGTTTCTTTCACCCTCATGCTCTTGTTCATCTAGCAGTAAAATAGGTACCTGGGAGTTAGTCAGCTGTCACGGGCTGCTTCCTGGGGGTGGAGGCCTGGTCGAGGACCGGGCCGCGGGGACACTAAAGCCCCGAAATCATCTCAAGATAACCTCAATGTTAGGGAGGGCACTAAGAGGGTACGCGGATGCCAGAAGATGTAGGAATGGGTTGGCTGAGAACTGGTTGAATCGAACTCTTGCAAACTTTTAAATATAAATATTAGATAATCGAGAATTATCACTGCCGTGAAACTACAAAACAAATCGACTTACGGGGGTGAGGAACGATTGACTTTGCAACTAGCACAGCCAAGGGGGACTACACTAGATAAAAAAAAGTATTTCACACAAGAGACACACACACACACACACACACACACACACACACACACACACACACACACACACACCACACACACACACACCACACACACACACACACACCCACACACACACACACCCACACACACACACCCACACACACACACACACACACACACACACACACACACACACACACACACACACACACACACACACACACACACACACACACCCACACACACACACACACACACACACACACACCCACACACACACACCCACACACACACACCACACACACACACACACACACACACACACACACACACACACACACACACACACACACACACACACACACACACACACACACACACACACACACACACACACACACACACACACACACACACACACACACCCACACCCACACACACACACCCACACACACACAGGTGGGGGAGAGGCAGTAACAAAGGAAACATTTACAAACTTAAACACAGATTGTGCTTGTATAAGAACAAGCCACGCCCCCCCCCTCCCCATACTACTACAAGCCCCCCCCCCCTCACCCCACTTGTCTGCTTCCTTCCTCCTGCTCTGCGCGCCGCAGACACCTCTGCGCTAGTAATCAACATCTGCATCCTTTATACGAGACAAAGTATGCGCGCGCATCCGGGGGACCAACAGGGCGCCGTGACCTCTCCTAATGGCGGAAATCTTATCGTTATGTATGGCGGCGGCAGCTGTAAACCCGGGCTAAGTACTCGGCAGCTGCAGCGGGACAGCTGTTGTCCACCTGGTGGAGGCCGCCAGGTGGTGGTAGTAGTGGTAGTGGTGGTAGGGTTGGTGGCTGGTCTAAAGCAGCCAGGTGGTGGTGGTAGTAGTGGTGGTGGTGGTAGGGTTGGTGGCTGGTCTAAAGCAGCCAGGTGGTGGTAGTAGTAGTGGTGGTGGTGGTAGGGTTGGTGGCTGGTCTAAAGCAGCCAGGTGGTGGTAGTAGTAGTGGTGGTGGTGGTAGGGTTGGTGGCTGGTCTAAAGCAGCCAGGTGGTGGTGGGCGCGTCTTGTTCCCCTGGTTTATATTAATCCACCTCCCGGTGAAGAAGCATCCACTCTCATCCACACTCATCCACTCTCAGCCATCCCCGTTGACGTGGTTGGCCACCTAGAATCATCCATCCCTGCGCGACCCTACCATAACTAACCTTACGGGGCTATTCATGCCCGTGCCACCTCTTGGGTGGATTAATCTTTTATCAATCATAACTAACCCCCTCCCCCCCTCAGCCCATCCCACACTAACTGCCCAATGTATCTCCACATTTTAAAATGTGGAGAGGGTTAATTAAGGGGATTAGCATTGTTTCCCCTTCAGAATACGACATTGACACCGGGGGGGGGGGACGCCTCAGATCATCTCTAATCCAAAAAATTAAAGATAATTAAATTATTAAAGAATAAGTAAATAATTAACAATTAACATTAAATATTGTATAATATAAATTGATATAATAAATAAATATAAATATGATATAATAAATAATTAAATATAAATTGATATAATAATAATTGAACTCTTTATTTTAGAAAAATAACTTTAGATAAGTAGATCCTATTTCTTGTGAGTTTATGCTAATTCCCGTTTTCTAATTCCAGGTGCGAGAAATGGCAGCATACGCACTGAGCGGTAACGTAAAGTAGCCTTAAGAATCGTTATGAATAAAGGTTGTTATCCCTCGGCAAAAGGATATAGAGAACTACCTTCTTTTTTATAACGGGAGAATAAAGGAGACTATATAAGCTCTATTGGCTCTTGTGCTCCTGTTTATATCCACTCAAACTCATTCATATATGTATGTGTATCTTTCACCTGCGACAAGCTAGGGGCCAGATTCACGAAGCAGTTACGCAAGTACTTACGAACGTGTACACCTCAGCGGCTCGTATTTGGGAGGTTTATCCGAGCTCCGTTATGCAATGGCTTATTTGCATTATTGTGCCGTTTATTGGTTGTTGCAGTGTTGGGGGGCTGGGGGTGTGCTGGTGCCTATGTGGCGTGGGTATTCTTCGCTTTGCTGGTTCTGGTACAGATTCGGCTACTCTGAACAAGTTCCAAGTAGCACAGGCTATGGTGAGCCCGTAGTGGACTCACCTGGCACAAGAGCGGGGCTGTGTATGCTTTCCCCTCTCTTCCGTCTTTTTGAAGCTTCTTTCACTCGCCTCTTTAACTTTTCTAAAGTCTGGGGAGGCGCAGTATCAAAGGCTTTGCTGAAGTCAAGTAAAGAATGTCGCAATTCTTCCCGCTGTCAACTGCTTGAATTGTTCTGGGAAAGAATGCGAGTAGATTTGTTAAACACAAGCGGCCGGCCCTTGGTAAACCATGTTAATTGTGTCTCCTGGTGTTAATACATGCTTTTCAAGATGTAAACTAATGGTTTTTGTGATGCATTCGTCTTAAGGGGTCCGGACGTTCTCAACTATATAGGCCTTCTGCAGTTACCTTTGTTCTTATGTTCTTATGTTCTTATCTTCAAACACTCAAATGTTGTATACGCTCCACATTGTATATGTTCCAACATTTCCTAATGGATCAATGCTCAAGTATACACAGGATAAAACTTATTTTTTTTAAAGGGACATTTTCACAAATTCAAATTCTAATGAAAAATAGAAAATTTCTCCAATTTATAATTTAAATCATTATGGGTTCAGAATGATATAAAGTTCATTGTCTTAAAATATTGTTTTAGAGTATAGGTTACTGTAAAAAAAAAGTCAATGTGGCCTTCAAAATATGCATCATTTTTTAGACAAAAATGTTATAACTTATAATAATTTATTATATGTTATAAAGTTATGGGTTTATGAATAAACGTAACCAATGAAACCTTAGAACTAAAAACTTTGCACATAATATGTGAAAATGGTGAGAATCGTTCAAAAATTGGCTTTTCTCGTAATGCATAATTGTAATTATTAATGTAATGCGTAATGCATATTCGTAATTCTCGTAATGCATAACCATTCTTACGTCTCAAAGTTGAAATGCTAGTTTGAGAGATAATTGAAGTTGAAGATATAGACAATGAATAATGGTAGTTCTAATTTATGAATGTTCTTGTATGTTTTGATAAACATTACTTGTCATTCGTGCTCTTAATACGTGAAAGTTGAAGATCAAAATGTGTTGAAATAAAGTAAAGCCAAAATAACTCTGAATAAAAATACTGATAAGCATAATGGGTTAATAAGGGTAATAAATATACTTTACAAGACCCCCGCATCTGGTCCCCATTAATCAATGCAACCTAAAGAGACAAATGGAGTTTGAAATATGTAGATTTTTCGGCCAAAAAATTAAATAAAAAGTAAGTCAACTTCTACCACCTGTGGCTGATTAACTTGTTGATATTAATTAACTATATCGTTCAAACTTCAAATACCTAGTGATGTATGTATGTATTTTCCAAGATGTAGAAGCTACAATAGAAACAAAAATTATAAACAAAGAACAAAAAATAGATCCCCCTAAAAAAAATGGTGGAAGTAACATATATTAGCATAGGGCATATGATATTTATATTTCTATAGCATATTTATATGATATATAACAAAACCCAGCATAATAACATAGTTATAATTATTCGTGTTATTATGTAATACTCAGCAATAATTGAAAGACATGAGCTGCATGTCCACACCTTTTGGACCCTCCTTCTATTCTTCTTAAGAGACAGAGAGACATCTTAACGTATGAGTAAGCCAAGTACTAAAAGTGCTTTTCAATCTTTATCTTTGCGTTCGTTAGCAATAGTATTTTCTCAGACGACCAGAGTCTGGGTTCCTACAAGCGCCCCCCCCCCTCCCACTTCCTCCCCTGGGGACTATATATAAACTTATATAACTAAATACGACGAAAAATAGAATGAAGAAATCATTGCATTAACTAGCGAGGTTAGGGAGCTGCTGTTCGACCCTGTAAGCACAACTAGGCAAGTACGGGACCAAAGAGCTAAAGCCCAACCCCCGCAACACTCAACTAGGTGAGTACACACGTTTCATTTCTAGCGGTGGTAATAACAATAGGGGGCGGGGGGGGGGGGAGGGGTGTTGGGGGAAGTTATCAGTCGAGGGGCTCCAGCGAGGCACTTCTCTGATACGAGGCACTCTGGCAGGTCAATGTGCCAACGGTATGATAATAATAATCAATATGGGCCAACGAACCAACAACGCTGACAACGTCACGAACCCTTACCTAGTAGCGCGCCTGTAGGAGGGGGGGGGGCTTCTGCTCTCCAAGCCCGGTCCGACCAGGCTTATTTCAAGGTAACTTTGATCCGTCAGGCTGTTGTTTGCAGCGACCCCTTCCCTCACCCCACCCCCTAGACACATATTCACTACGACCTACTTGACCCGAGACTTCCTGTAGACTTTTTCCCAATTGTCTCTTAAAAAACATCCACTTTTGTTCTGGAATTGCTTTTGTTTACAATGGTGAGAAAGCCACCAGCCGTCCACCCTATCAGTCAAAAGCCCATTATAGGGTAAACTGAATTAATTCACCACTAGGTAGCGTGCCTATTAGACGTTAAACTCCCCCTTTATAATGTACAAAAAATATTTAATTTTCTCCGCCATATATTATCATTGATTTGAAAACCGAGAATTATCGCAGTTAAAAAAAAAAATGTTTTATTCCCTCTTTATGTCTTCCTTTCTCCGTTGCGAGTCTTGTAATCTCGTGGCTCTCCTCGCCTCGTTAATTTCCAAGACGTGCTTCCGTTAATTCATTCACATAAACGGCTTGTGCATGCAAAACAAACGGCTAGGCTGATATTAAATGCAATTTCCGCTTTAGTTTCACGCTCCTCTGGACGTTTGTTAATTTTTGCGTTTTGAACCTTGATATTTGACTTTTTTGGGGGAAAAAATGCATTCAGCTGGCGTCAATTTTCTTGTGTGGTCCTTGGCTCGTGCTAGGCTATTTGTTTGATACGTTCAGGTGGTGCTAGGCTATCTATTGGGGGCGTTCAGGTGGTACTAGGCTATCTATTGGGGGCGTTTAGGTGGTGCTAGGCTATCTATTGGGGGCGTTCAGGTGGTGCTAGGCTATCTATTGGAGGCGTTCAGGTGGTACTAGGCTATCTATTGGGGGCGTTTAGATGGTGCTAGGCTATCTATTAGGGGCGTTCAGGTGATGAGTGACTGGGAACGCCAGCCCTTCCTGCACCCGGATGCTATGCTCTGTCCAGCGTGGAAAATTAATCCATTAATTTAACTATAAATGAGCAATCTCACTCGTTCAAAGGTGTAAGGGTCTCCAGGACCGTCGGAGCGTGGTGTCAGAGGCGGATCGCAGGAGCTAAAGCTTGTTTCGTACCCAAGAGATGAGTGAACAAACACCCAGCGAAATATTTGAGCTGGCAAAGCCTCACAACGGTGACCCAGGAATGCGATCTCGCTCTCCACTGGAGGTTTTTGTTTGGGTGGGAAGGTTCACGCTTCTGGCGGGGGAATTCTTGCTCTTTTGGTGGGAATTTTCACGCTTATTGGGGAAATTTGAAACCTTGTTGCAGGCAATTTTCAGAACGAGAGCCTCGTGGTTTTTGTCGAAGTTCAGTGCCGTTAATGGGATCATTTTACTTTTGGCGGGAGTTTCAAGCGTTTCACACTTTTGGCGGGAACTACCGTATACTTTTTTGGCGCGAACCTTGCACGCACAAGCACCCACACGTAGCTTTTTGGCCGCAATTTCCCTCCTTCACTTTTGGCGGGAGTTAGGCGCCCTGTATTTAGTGCCAATGGAACATCATTATTTCGGCGTTTTCACGAAGTTTGTGGCGCCGAGTGTCTAATTTTACGAAATCTGAGCAAGAGTATGTTTTACTCCCCGTGTGCTTGTTGCTAGCAAGGAAGACTTACTGGGCTGCAAAAGATGACGATTAGATTCATTGCGATACCTTTTTCTTTTCAATTTGATGATGTCCGCGCGATTGATATTCTCACCTCCCTCGTCCCTTCCTCTCTCTTCCTCTCCCTGCGTCTCTCTTCCTCTCTCTACGTCTCTCTTCCTCTCCCTACCTCAATATTACACCCCCTACCACGTCCCTTTGTCATGTTAATACTGCTCCCAATCTCCGCCTTAGCACATTTTCCACTTATGATGTGGGAAATGTGCCCCCCCCCCCACCACCACCACCACCACCACCACCATTCCATAGCGTGTCTATGTTGTTGTTGTTATAGATTCAGCTACTCGGAACAAGTTCCAAGTAGCACGGGCTATGATGAGCCCGTAACTTACCTGGCACAGGAGCGGTGCGAGCGTGTCTTATGTATGCTCCCCATATTAAGAGTCTAACAGTGGGTGAACAAATCCACAAGGGCCGTGACGAGGATTCGAACCTGCGTCTAACAGTGGGTGCTTCTAACTACTCCCTCTTCCTTTTCCCCCTCCCACAAGGACGCTAACAAGAGAGGGTTTTGCAGGCTCTCAATAATAGCAAAGGCTAATGGGATGTGAGAGAGTGGCAAGGGGGGGGGGAGGGGGGGAGTAATAGCTTAATAATAGTCTCTGAATTGGAAAGTATTTTTGTCATTACGAAACATAATTCACTGTTAGCAGTTTGGGGTATTTCCGGTATTTTTTCGTAACTAGTACAGCAGACTTAATGAGCGTCACTGTCGGGTGAACGAGCCAATTAGCCAGTGACCCCTCCCCCCCCCCTCGCCCCCTCGTCTATATGGCGCCAGGTGAGCGAAACAATTAGGACTGACCCTCCCCCTTCCCCCCTCCCCCCCTTCCCCCCTCCCCCTTCCCGTCATCTATACGACAACGCCGCCCTGTCACGTTGATCCTCTCTCCGCACCGCTCCCGTGCCAGGAAAGTCCACTACGGGCTCACCATAGCCCGTGCTACTTGCCCGGCTCCAGTGCCAGGTACGTTACGGGCTCACCATAGCCCGTGCTGAATCTATAACAACAACAGCCACGTTGGTGGTGACACGAGGCTGTGTGCGGATTGTACCACTGGCATGGTGGAACAAGAGATAATACCAGCACAGTTGATGTAATAAGGTAATACCAGCACAGTTGATGCTGGTATTACCATCATCTAACGACTGTAACCATCCAAGGGGCGCACTAACGGGGCTGCGAGTCTTGGGTCAGACATCCAGCAGCAGGGCCCGATAGTCTGGAAGAGGCCTAGTTAGAGACCGGGCCGCGGGGACGTTGAGCGGCGGAAGGTATTAGGAATACAGAGAACATATTCGGCGGACCCGACCTGCTGGGACAGCTTGTGCTAAAACTGCGCCTCTTATGCCGCCCAAACTACTCTGGGACAGGATTCAAATTGTTCCAGATTATTGTTATAAACAATACAGACAGACAGACAGTCTTCACAAACAAACAAACAAACTCCAAATGTTCGCCAAGCTGGCCAGCCCCCCCCCCCTTCCCCTCCCCCATGAATGAATACAAATTGCTTTAAAAACGACGTTGTTGATGACGTTGAACTTTTCTGGAACAATGGTTCGCTCACGTCCTCTGCAATAATTAAAGTAACGAAATACATGACCATAGAGTGATACTTCACAACATGCAGCAGCAGTAGCAGCAGCAGCAGCAGCAGCAGCAGCAGTAGCAGCAGCAGCAGCAGCAGCAGTAGTATAGTCATCCATCAGTGTCAGGAGACTATGGAGTGACGCTCTGGTTGTCGGTCTGGAGTGGCTGGCCTCTCCAGGGCGCAAAGCCAGGGTAGGTTGATACGCGGGGAGAAGCTGTCACCCATGTAGCAGGTCCTCCTCCTCCCCCCCCTCTCCACGGCGCCGAAAGTCTCCAATGGAAAGGCAAACGCCAATACGATTGGTTCCAGCGCCGTCTCAGGAACTGTCAGACCGAGGGTGAAGGCAACAACGAACTGCCTTAAGAGGCTCCAGCTCCGGAGGTTACCTCTATGTGGGTAAGACACGAGGAGGTCAGTAAGGTCAGTAAGGTCAATAAGGTCAATAAGGTCAATAAGGTCAAAACTGTGAAATCAGAACTTGGAGTTCATGGAGATGGGCGTAATATCCGTGAATATTCCGTTGAAGAATAGACATCGACAAGAAGAGAAAGGACAGCAACAGAGAACAATGAAATAACAGGTAAAGCAGACCGATGGATACTTCATTTTGTCAAACAAAGCGCAAAGAGTAACAATGAAAAAAAAAAAAAAGTTGGAGCATAATTGAAATATCAGAAATATCAAAAAATATCAGAAATATGTGTGCCTCAGGGCACATTCCTTCCACCACTGCCTTTCCTTATTCTCAAGTGTCGTATAGACAGAAATACAAGTCACAACTTCACGTTATCTTTTGCAGACGCAAATATCCGCATGAAAATTACTTCTGTAGAAGACATTGAAGGATTATAAGCTGATATTAATCAAGTTTTCGACTGGGAAGCACAAAATAACATTTAACAGTGATCAATTCCAGGTCCATGGGTATCACACAAATTATGACCTTAAATGAAATGCTGGGTACAAAACACAATCAAAATCTACACAACAGGAAAGCAAAATATATAAGGATCTGGGAAATATCTGATGATCTAACGTTTAGGAGGCGATGAGTCACAATAACGTGGCTAAAGTAAGTTCTCACAATCAACTTGAGAATGGTCCAGGACGGGCCGAAACGTCGTCGTCCCTTCACCTTCTAGTGTGTGGTGGTCTGGTCAACTAACGTTTAGGAAGCGTAAACTAGCAAATAAAGCATCAGCAACAATAGGATTTATTTAAAGTAGGAAAATTCGCCGAAATGGACAGAATCCAGAGAACATATTCAACAGACACGATAGAATACACACAGAGATCACACTAACGTGATGCATCAAATGAACAAATCCACAAGTCGATTACAAGTCCAGGATTCTTCCGGACGCAGGTTCGAATCCTCGTCACTGCCCTTGTGGATTTGTTCATACGATAAAATACCTTAACTATTGGAAAATGAAAAATCTCAAAATGTACCTGTCTAAAATGAGACGAAATAGATATCAAATAATATATATTAAGTCAAGTCACACCTGGTCCCGGGTCGGGTTTGGAGAGTAGAAGAACTCCTAGAGCCTCATCCAGGTAACTTCAAGTTCACTACTCTTCACAAATCTACGAACACTGTGGCCAAGTAGTTTTAAAACATCTATCGCTCGAGTGATCAGAGAGCCCCTAATTACAGATCATTAAACAACAGCATTGCCACCTCCCCTAATCACCACCACCACCACCACCAGCACCACCACCACCAGCAACACTACCCCCACCACCACCACCACCAGCACCAGCACCACCAGCAACACTACCCCCACCACCACCACCATTCTCGCCGACGTAAGCAAGCTAAAGCAACACCCCATAATATCCTTGACCACCGTCACGCAATGTCTGACCAACATACCAGCGAAGCCAGTAGTCAGCAGCGCTGCCAGCGTCAGCAGCAACCATGACTTGCAGAGTGGCACCGGTTCACCGCTACCACCAGCTACACCACCAGCTACACCACCACCACCACCAGCTACACCACCACCACCACCAGCTACACCACCACCACCACCACCACCAGCTACACCACCACCACCACCAGCTACACCACCACCACCACCACCACCGCCGCCAAAACAGTCAACTTATGAGGCAACTGGTACAACAAAGCTAGTATGCGGGGGCATAAAGAGTTATACGTCAGTTAGGTAAGCACCGCACTTCCGGACGTTGCACAAACGGCATCATTAACACCTCCACCAAGACTGCTTAACATCAGCGACGTGCAAATGCCGTCCGTACCTTGGCGGGAGGCGCGCCGCACCCGGGAGTGAGCACCACGACCAGCAGGAGGGAGGGAGGGCTGTGTGGTCATTCTCTCCACCTCCTGGTCATGTTGGAGTCATTATTAAACAGCGGTGACTCTCTCTCTCGGGGCTGTCAGGTATCGACGCCTCACCACAAGCTCGCGCGCCTCGCCAGCCGCCGCTCCTGCTGGCGCCCTCCTCGCTACAGCTCGTCCTCATCAATGACGGCCAGAAGTGCGTTAATCCAGCCGCCAGACCTCCTGTGTGTGTCTTCCTCCAATCACAATGAGTCACATACGGACTTACACTTAGATAAGTCAAGTGTTTGACGTAAACAGGAGATAACCGACATGATGAATCTTACACATGTTTTATTATTAAAAAAATCTAACATAAAAATCGGTATTAATATATATTGTGGGTTTATGCATAGTTATGTCTAAAGAGTCACGTAAGGTCTTCTGGCTACGGTCATTTAGCAAATGTTTATACTACAAAGTGAACGAAGCACGTTTCGAGTCGGAGCTTCGAGCGTAGTCAAGTTGGCCATAACAGTCAAAATGCTGACTTGTGTAGATTTTAATCATTCCGTATTTGACTTTCCCGTTGCGACCCCATCGGCTCTTTATTACGATGCTGGGCTGGTCTATGATTGCGTTCCAACTGCAGATTGAACGAGCACAACCGGAGATGGGTTCGGGAGCATCGACCCCCAGTACCTTTTGAAACCAGAAATGCAAAATTCGAGCAGCTTGGGTCAAGCACTGGTAAAACTTTTAGTGAAACATGCAGATTGAAACATCAAACTTCAAGTAAAACCTATTCCTCTCCCACAGTTTATTTTTCTCCTCTCCCCACTAACCTCCCCTCTCCCATGAGGGGTGATTTTATCTGAATTTTCTTGATTGATTGATTGATTCATTCACCTCATGAGCTTGAAGCGATTCTTCATTAGTGCCTCAAAGATGATTCAAATCATGGTCTGCCTTGTAAAGCAGCGTCAATCTCCAAGTCTGAGTGACTAGGGGGCAAGTCAGATTACTGGTCTGAGTGCTTCGTGAGCCAGGTTCGAGGGCTTCATTTAGGATCATGGAGCTTCGAGAGAGACATAGGGAACCTGTGTGGATCAGGAGGAAGGTCCCCCCAGCTCAGGCGTCGTGCGGGTGCATATTATCCAGCCCCACACCCGGCCCCACACCCGGCCCCACACCGGTGTCTGCGCTTGTATAAGGATCCAGCGGCCTTTTGTGTCCGGATATCAGAGTGCGGCGAAGCACATACTCAAATTAACGCACAGTTGGGCGAAGTAATTGTGTTTACAATTGTGGTGGGAAGAAGTTCTTCCCGTTTTCTCGAGTTTCGTTTTATTATGAAATCTGATATTTTTTTAACCTTATTTCTAGATGATTACAGGAATGATTTACGAATAATTATATATACTGTAGATTATAGGATATATATATGGCACACGTGTACTCACCTAGTTGTGTTTGCGGGGGTTGAGCTCTGGCTCTTTGGTCCCGCCTCTCAACCGTCAATCAACAGGTGTACAGATTCCTGAGCCTATTGGGCTCTATCATATCTACACTTGAAACTGTGTATGGAGTGTCTGTGTGTGTGTGTAATTACCTAAGCGTAGTTACAGAATTAGAGCTATGCCTGTGGTGTCCCGTCTTCCTAGTACTCTGTCAAATGATGTTTTGAAACTACTGTGTGTGTGTGTGCGCGCGAGCACACCTACACTAGTTATTTTTACTCCCTGTCACTCAAGCACACTACAGACGTAGTTTACTGATCTTCTACATTGATATGCACAATGTCGGGAATATTAAGTAAAAAAAATCCTTGTCATCTGTGATTCATTCGTCAAGGGCTGCGAGCAGCCTCGTCAAAAACCCTGGCTGACCAGTCCAGCAACGAGGAGGCTTGGTCGACGACCGGACCTCGGGGACGCTAAGCCCCGGAAACACTTCAAGGTAACTTCAAGGTAAATCTACAAGTCTACAGTACTGTAGTTTTATTCGACAGCTCTCTCCCCGCATGTATAGGCCTACACATGCCGTTAAAACGTACGGAATATTGCATCGGGTCTTGTGACTCTGAGAGGAGCCAATATTCACGCCTGTATATGTATACAGGCGTGAATATGTCCTCCAACTACTCTAGGACATACTTAGCGCATACAAGGTAGATCTTGTATAGGCCCAAGCTTCGCAGTAGGCCTACTGGCGTATCTGGGGGCCGCACCACAAGACAACCCTGGCTCCCCAAGCCGGGCTTGAGACATAGAAGACCTCCCAGCAGCCACTCCAGGTATACCCAAACATTATATCTGGTATGCGTGTCTACTCTCATCATAAAAGTTTACCCCGAGGTATTCGCCTCAATGACGGTGCTTGGCACAGAGCTCCGCCAGCTCCCTCTCGCGCGCCCGCCAGACCCCTTTTTGTCCACATCCGTTCTAAATGTGTTGATATAGCTATGTGGTATAAAGGAACCGTATTTATACTGCAGCTCTTGCGTGTGATGCTATAAGTAAGTTCCCACCCCTGGTGGAGGGGGGGCAGCACCCCTGGTGGAGAGGGGGAACCACCCCCCCTCACCACCAGCACCCCTGGTGGTGAGGGGGGGACCAGCACCCTTGGTGGAGGGGGGGCAGCACCCCTGGTGGAGAGGGGGGACCAGCACCCCTGGTGGAGAGGGGGGACCAGCACCCCTGGTGGAGAGGGGGGACCAGCACCCCTGGTGGAGAGGGGGGGACCAGCACCCTTGGTGGAGGGGGGGCAGCACCCCTGGTGGAGAGGGGGGGCCAACACCCCTGGTGGAGAGGGGGGGCCAACACCCCTGGTGAAGGGGGACCAGCACCCCTGGTGGAGAGGGGGGGACCAGCACCCTTGGTGGAGGGGGACCAGCACCCTTGGTGGTGAGGGGGGTGGGCAGCACCCCTGGTGGAGAGGGGGGCCAACACCCCTGGTGGAGAGGGGGGGCCAACACCCCTGGTGGAGGGGGGGGGTCAAGCCAAGAATCCTTCACAGGATAACGCAATGTTAAAAAAGTTAGTTCTCATGATTGTCAAAATAGGAAGTACTGTCTGTATAAATTTCAGGAACAAATGACATGGTCCAGTGAGAGAGGTTGTGAGACTGTAACCCCTGGTGCTCTCTAGCATGTATATGTTCCAGGGTGGCTCTGCATAGTTCATTGTGTCGGGGGGACAGGCAGCCACTATATATATATACACATACAGTACATGTTAGGCTTGTATCGAGGTCGTCCCCCCCCCCTCCCCCTCCCTAGGATACAATCCTACAACAAGCTGACTTAACGAACAACTCCACAAGGGGCCGTGATGAGGATTCGAACCTACGTACGGGATGTTCCCAAGAAGCGCCTTAGTCAACTGTACCACGACGTGTGATTTGATGTATCGCGTAATTGTGACTTTTGTGTGTAGAGTTCACTTAACTCCTGGGTACCTATGTACTGCTAGGTGAATATGAGCATTAGGTGATTAGGAAACGCGCCCAACCATTTCTGTCCCGCCTGGGATTCGAACCCGGAATTCTGAATTGTGTCCAGAACGAACCCGACTATAGTACCGGGACTTTCCGCTATGTTTATATGTTCCAATGTGGCTCTTTTTTTTGTCTAGAGCGAATTTAGAGCATATTCGACAGAGCACCTTTGATGACCACTAGAAGTCGGGGGTTCAGGAGCTAGCTCTCAACCCTGGGAAGTACATCTTACTGTGAGCTGCAAGCACAAACAGTTTGGTAGTACTACCACCGCCGGGCCGCAATGGAAAGTGAAATACCACTTTGGGGGAACTGTGTGGGAAGAACTGCGGCTAGGATAGGAGGTAGCAGGACGGACGGCCAAAAGGGAAGGGAGAAGGATGGGGGACGGAGGGAAGGGAGAAGGATGATGGACGGAGGGAAGGGAGAAGGATGGGGGACGGAGGGAAGGGAGAAGGATGGGGGACGGAGAGAAGGGAGAAGGATGGGGGACGGAGGGAAGGATGGGGAGGGGCGGGCAGAGGGCGGTGCACCGCCGCCTGTGGTGGTCTAAGGTTAGCTGGTGACGTGTGTCTGCTCACAAGGTATTTCCAGTCGCCCGAGGTTACCTCAGGACCTTCCTGAGGGAGGGTAGGGGGGGGGCAGGATGAGGAGTCCCCGGGTGAGGAGTCCCCGGGTGAGGAGTCCCCAGGTGAGGAGTCCCCAGGTGAGGAGTCCCCGGGTGAGGAGTCCCCAGGTGAGGAGTCCCTAGGTGAGGAGCATCCTACAAGGAGCACCACCAGGACCTTGTACTTACCAAGTTGTGCTTGCGGGGGTTGAACTCCGGCTCTTTGGTCCCAACCTCTCAACTGTCAATCCCTCTCTTCTCTCTCTATCCCAGTCTGCAGTTCTTCATGTAGTGCAGACTGAAGTCTACACACATACATGAAGTATATGTAAATGAAAACTCTTCCCCCCCCAGAAGTGACTCGAACCCGGACCTCCAGGAGCACATTGCAACTGGTGTCACGGTGACTTAATCCACTCGACCATCAGTGACCTCACTAAGGAGGTGATAGCCGAAGCTATTTATATATATATATATATATATATATATATATATATATATATATATATATATATTATATATATAAATATAATATATATATATATATATATATATATATATATATATATATATATATATAATCACGCTATTGTGATATCATTATAGGTAGGCGATGAGTCACAATCCACTTGAGAATGGTCCAGGACGGACCGAAAGATCGTCCCTTCATTTTCTAGTGTGTGGATTGGTCAAGATATCATTGTATATATCATTGTGCTTGCTCTGTGAAAATTCCAGCTTAGTTTGAGCCTTGGACTGGTTGAGCGAGATCTCTCTTATTAATCTTCGCTACGTAGGATTCGTGTGTGTGTGTAATCTTGTGTACTCTGGGAGAGGTACCCGGTGTTACCTGGTGGAGCAGCCAGGCTTCTGGTGCTCCCAGTCCCCGGGTCTAATATATGCATCACGGCCCGACACACCTATTCAAACCGTCGCTAAATTTTCATTTTGAGTCGAGTCTTTGTTACTGCGTCTGATGAAGGGCTGTTTAACAGTTTGGGGGTAGAAGGAGGGAGATTCTCCCTCCCTCACTATATATGTAGGGAGAGGGATAGAGGTCCATCACTATGCATGAAGGGCGGGGGGGATAGATGAGGCGTTCTGGACACTTTATCAGCTGTTGCACATTATGTTGGGATTGCAATTACCGCAGTTAAGCGCTGTGTGCCGGCACTTTGAAAATAATTACTGGGGGGAGGGGAGCGGAGGGAAGGAATGGGACTGGAGTGGGATGGGGAAGGGGGGACGGGAGGGGAAGTTACTGTGGGAGAGGATAGTTTGGATGTTTTGAGTCTATTAGAGGCATTGTTTTCATTTTTGTTGGTGGTGGTGTTGCGGGGAGCCAGGTGGAGACGGGCGGACGGACGCCCTCCAACACATGATGTAAACAATGTGTGTGTCGCGTGGCGGGGTAAAGGGAGATGTTGTCTTCACTTCCGGCCCCGCTCCCATTGTTGGCCCTCCACACGCACACGCACACACGCACACACGCACACACACACACACACACACACACACACACACACACACACACACACACACACACACACACACACACACACACACACACACACACACACACACGAGTTAAAGGCTGCGGGAAAGGTTACGAGGAAAGGCTGCGGGAAATGCACCTTACGACACTGGAAGACAGAAGAGTAAGGGGAGACATGATCACAACCTACAAAATCCTCAGAGGAATCGACCGGGTAAACAAGGATAAACTATTCAACACTGGTGGGACGCGAACAAGGGGACACAGGTGGAGACTGACTACCCACATGAGCCACAGGGACGTTAGAAAGAACTTTTTCAGTGTCAGGGTAGTTAACGGATTGAATGCATTAGGCAGTGATGTGGTGGAGGCTGACTCCATACGCAGTTTCAAATGTAGATATGATAGAGCCCAATAGGCTCACCGGTTGATGGATAGTTGAGAGGCGGGATCAAAACGTCAGAGCCCAACCCCCACAAGCACATCTAGGTGAGCACGCGCACACACGCCAAGATAAGCAAGAGCGGTAATGCCTCTTTTTTAGACTGCCAAAAAGCCGTTGATACAGTCCCGCCATAAAAGGCTGATAAAGAGGAAGCCATTTGGGATAACGGGAAGTGTACTGACCTGTGTGAGGGAGGACATCCGGTAAACAGGAAACAGACGTTATACAATAGTGAAGGGAAGAGGCAAGCGGGGTCACATGAGGCCAGGTCCGTTACCTGTTGAGAATGTGTACTCGCGCACCCTCCACTAGATTACTCACATGTTGAGGTCCGTGTGAGTGAAGATTTCTCACATGTTGAGGTCCGTGTGAGTGAAGATTTCTCACATGTTGAGGTCCGTGTGAGTGAAGATTTCTCACATGTTGAGGTCCGTGTGAGTGAAGATTTCTCACATGTTGAGGTCCGTGTGAGTGAAGATTTCTCACATGTTGAGGTCCGTGTGAGTGAAGATTTCTCACATGTTGAGGTCCGTGTGAGTGAAGATTTCTCACATGTTGAGGTCCGTGTGAATGAAGATTTCTCACATGTTGAGGTCCGTGTGAGTGAAGATTTCTCACATGTTGAGGTTCGTATGAGTGAAGATTTCTCACATGTTGAGGTTCGTATGAGTGAAGATTTCTCACGTGTTGAGGTCCGTATGAGTGAAGAAAGATTTCTCATGGCGTCTGCAGAGGCCTCTTTAGTCACTTCCTTGAAATCATCTTGCCGGATTAGTTACAAAAAAACAGACTAATTTAGAGGACATTGCATTCCGAGGCGTGTCTGATGGAAAGATTCTAGACAGAACGTCTTGAAGGTGGAGCTGGGCATCGCTCAAGGTCTAAGCTCATATAAATCAAGTGGAATCATTTAGAACATTGTAACGTATGTGAGACCATTCCTCGAGTATTCAGCTCCTACATGAAAGCCACATCTTACAAAAGAGTAAACTTGAGAAGGCCCAGCGATTTGCAATCTGGTTTGAAAACAGACACTGTATGTCTAACATGGGGTCCCAGGAGCTGAAGTTTAACCATTTGGTGAATACACGAATGGATATTAATTTAAGCCAGGCGTGAACTTCACGTCATCCAGTCGTCCGCCAGGTATTGAACCCATCTTGAGGTTATCTTGAGATGATTTCGAGACTTTAGTGTCCCCGCGGCCCGGTCCTCGACCAGGCCTCCACCCCCAGGAAGCAGCCCGTGACACCTGACTAACACCCAGGTACCTATTTACTGCTAGGTAACAGGGGCATAGGGTGAAAGAAACTCTGCCCATTGTTTCTCGCCGGCGCCCGGGATCGAACCCGGGACCACAGGATCACAAGTCCAGCGTGCTGTTTGCTCGGCCGACCGGCTCCCGATATCCCATCACCCGTACAGTAGTGTCCCTTTGTAAATGCACATTAATAACACTATGTAAAAGACACACTGACCACTTTATGTAGGGCAGACGTAACTCTTGTGTATCTATGTACGTAATTTATGTCTGTAGATTAGATTAGCATTTTAAAAGCACTACAATCACCTTCTGTGGTTGATTGTTCAATAAATCCCTGAACTATATGTTTAACACATCTCTAACCCTGTCCATGGAGGACAGAAGAAAATGTATATATGCTGGTTAGCATTGTAAATGTGTGGCCACGTCTGTGGTAGAAAATAATAATAATAATAATAAAGTACAGTGTCCCGACACACACACACACACACACACACACACACACACACACACACACACACACACACACACACACACACACACACACACACACACACTTACTTTAGGAAGTGATGTGGTGGAGGCTGACTCCATACACAGTTTCAAGTGTAGATATGATAGAGCCCAATAGGCTCAGGAACCTGTACACCAGTTGATTGACGGTTGAGAGGCGGGACCAAAGAGCCAGAGCTCAACCCCCGCAAACACAACTAGGTGAGTACACACACACACACACACACACACACACACACACACACACACACACACACACACACACACACACACACACACACACACACCCATGGGGGAGTGTGTTTACGTCAGTCAGCTGATCAGGAGACAACGGCTGGCTGGCTGGCGCTCAACCCTTTTGTTATTGTTGTGTGTTAATGCATGTTTGTGGGGTACGGTGGTAGAGCTGGGTGGTGTGTGGGGTCCCTCTGGCACCACACTTGATGGTTTGAGCTCCAGGTGATCTGTAGGGCAGTGTCAGGCTGGTTGGCACTCTCTCCACTCTCACCTGCTCGGCACACACGCACACACACACACACACACACACACACACACACACTTTTGGTACACTAATACGCCAGTGCCAGCTATCTCGATATAGCTCCCACCCCCTTACCCTCTCCCCATCTTTTCCTCCCTATTTCACCCTCTCCCTACTCTATTCAGCCTCTGCCTCTTCATCTCGTTTATCTATCTCCCATTTCTCTCCCCCTGTTTTGCTCTTGTTTATCTTATTTCCCCTCTTTATCTATCTTTTACCCTTAATTCGCCCTCTTCGTCTTTTCTCGCTGTTTCCGCCTCGTTCCTTCATTTTGCTTCTTCCCCCCCGCCATCTGGACGTACGCAAGGCTCAAAGTACCACTCCTGACTATCACTCTCCAACCCCTGCCTTCCCCACCCCTCCCCCAGGCCACTCCCCGGTCCCCCCTCCGTATGACACGACGCTGTCGGGTTGGCTGCCACTACGCGCCACACCTGGGGGAATATTTTAAAACTTTTTTTTGTTGTATAGTGGTTTGTACAGCAGACAAGATGAAGCGCGGGTAACCGGCGGGAGTAGTGTTGTATGGACAGTGATGGTTCTAGTTGTGACCAGAACTAAGAACTAATTAACTAGGATTAGTTGACCTAATCTATCCACTTGGGCTAGACGGTCTGGTTTCATGCAGGTCGGCGTTCAATCCCCCGACCGTCCAAGTGGTTGGGTACCGTTCCTTTTCCCCGTCCCATCCCAAATCCTGATCGCATCCTAGTGCTATATTGTCGTAATGGCTTGGCGCTTTCCTCTGTTAGTCCCCCCCACCCCCTTGGTTGTGAACATCAGCAAGCACGCAAGCACGCGCGCATACCCCCCCCCCCCCCTTTCAAGATTCTGCAGGCATATCTAGTAAATACACGCTGGATTTTCATCCACAGACGCCGCCATAACTGTGTTTTAAGAATAAATCTGAGAATTGTTCCAGGAAATATCCGTTCCAGGAAATTACCGCTGGCACAAGTAACTGCCAGCGGTAACAGTCTGGTTGATCAGGGCGTCAACCACCGAGCACTGTGAGAGACCGGACTAGTTGGACAACAGCACGTCATTTATTTTTACAGTTACTGATTCGAATTGGTGGGAAGCTGGTAACCGAATACCGGAGAAGCCTTAACCGTACCGATAACCGAATACCGGAGAAGTCTTGACCGTGGTCCAGACAAAGCCAGTGGTGACACATGAGTGACGTGGCTGCCACGTCACTTGCGTCACGGAACTCGGTGACGTATGAGTGACGTAGGGACTTATCGGAAACTTGGAAACGTATCAAGTGACGCGTGAGGGACGTACGGACGATGTAATCATTGACGTCACGTCGCGGCTCGGTGACGCACGCGACGCGTCAACGACCGATGCGTTCATGCTGTCGTTTTTGTAATTTGGCGTCAAGACGTTTTGAATGACGGGTCCAATACCTGGCTGATGAGGGGGGGGGGGGTGCGGGGGAAGCGTTCTGGTGGTGGTAGAAATGATGGTGGTAACGATAGGTGGTGGTGGTGGTGGTGGTACTGGTACCATGGGTGGTGGTGGTAGTTGTGGTTGCTGTGAAGTTGGTGATTTAGCTTGTATTCACCCCCCCCCCTTTCCCTTCTAAATCTTTCAGTTATCACCTGCTCCCTCCCTACCTTTTACCCCTGTTTCTTTCTCTTTCTCTCTCTCTCTCTCTCTCTCTCTTTCTCTCTCTCTCTTTCTCTCTCTCTCTCTCTCTCTCTCTCTCTCTCTCTCTCTCTCTCTCTCTTCTCTCTCTCTCTCTCTCTTCTCTCTCTCTCTCTCTCTCTCTCTCTCTCTCTCTCTCTCTCTCTCTTCTCTCTCTCTCTCTCTCTCTCTCTCTCTCTCTCTCCTCTCTCTCTCTTTCTCTCTCTCTCTCTCTCTCTCTCTCTCTCTCTCTCTCTCTCTCTCTCTCTCTCTCTCTCTCTCTCTCTCTCTCTCTCTCTCTCTCTCTCTCTCTCTCTCTCTCTCTCTCTCTCTCTCTCTCTCTCTCACACACACCCACACACCGCGAGCCTGGTAGCCGAGTGGACAGCGCTCGGGTTTCGTAATCCTAGGGACTGGGGATCGATCCATCAACATATGACCAGAGTTTCTTTCACCCTGATGGCCCTGTTCACCTAGCAGTAAATAGATAGCTGGGATTTAAACAACAGGGCTGCTTCCTGTGTGTGTGTGTGTGGGGGGGGGGAATGGTTGATTGACAGTTGAGAGGCGGGCCGAAAGAGCCAGAGCTCAACCCCCAACAAGCACAACTAGGTGGAAACAGCTCACTGGGTCTCCACACTGTACCAAAAACAAATATAGTCTCTTGGACCAATATTGTTGCAATTTTCTCCTCTACCATTGAACATTTTCGAAGGAGCAGCAAATTTCAGTTTTTTACGGTCCCCCGAGGCTGAGCTTAGGTGAATATTTTGTGCTCCGAGTATTGTAGCTTGAATATCCTTGTATAATATTTCCTGTTGCGCGTATTGTATAGTGTATAACGCATAATATTTCCTGTTGCGCGTATTGCATGTTGTATAACTCCTGTTGCACGTATTGCATGTTGTATAACTCCTGTTGCACGTATTGCATGTTGTATAACTCCTGTTGCGCGTATTGCATGTTGTATAACTCCTGTTGCACGTATTGCATGTTGTATAACTCCTGTTGCACGTATTGCATGTTGTATAACTCCTGTTGCACGTATTGCATGTTGTATAACTCCTGTTGCACGTATTGCATGTTGTATAACTCCTGTTGCACGTATTGCATGTTGTATAACGTTGTATAATCTTCTTCTGTAATGGTTTAGAGGTGTTTGGGCTTGGTGTGAGGAGAGACAGGCGTTGGCTTCCTGCTTCCCGTCACGCCTGCGACCGTCACCTGTCTGTGACGCGCACCCACCCGTCTCCCTCCTCACTACCACCAACCACCACCACTACCACCATCGTATCAGATGTTGGTTGTCAGCTACCAAGGTGGCAGCGTTAAACTTATTTCCCAGAAGTCTGGTGTGGCCTTAATATCGGACTCTGGTGCCAAGTATTCCTCCTCCACCTCACCTAATCCGTCTCTTCCTTCTCCTTCTTCTTCTCCTCCTTCTTCTCTTCTCGCCTTCTCCTCACTGTCGTGACGGTGAGACGAACAGTGTGTGAGGGGGACACCGTCCCTAACAGTGTGAGGGGAGGGTGGACACCGTCCCCCATCTTTAATACGTGGATCTTTATTACTAATAATTCCTGGTGGACCTGACTCACACGTCAAGCCTGGCCTCGGGCCGGGCTTGGGGGAGTAGAAGAACTCCCAGAACCCCATCAAGCAGGTATGTTAGGGCCGGGCTTGGGGGGGGGGGAGTAGAAGAACTCGCAGAACCCCATCAACCAGGTATGTTCGGGCCAGGCTTGGGTGGGAGGGGGAGTAGAAGAACTCCCAGAACCCCATCAACCAGGTATGTTCGGGCCGGGCTTGGATGGGGGGGGGGGAGTAGAAGAACTCCCAGAACCCCATCAACCAGGTTCGTTAGATCTGCGTTCTGCTTCAGACGTAAGCAATTAAGTCTTCAGGACTTATGAGCAATTAGGAGTGCTAGAAAGTCACTTAAATGTCCACACAATAGGTCGTTTATTGCTACTATGTAGAGGTGTTTGGGTGTGGGTGTATGGGGGCGCGTGGAGGTGTATGGGGGCGTGTGGAGGTGTATGGGGGCGCGTGGAGGTGTATGGGGGCGCGTGGAGGTGTATGGGGGCGCGTGGAGGTGTATGGGGGCGCGGGGAGGGGTATGGGGGCGCGTGGAGGTGTATGGGGGCGCGGGGAGGTGTATGGGGGCGCGTGGAGGTGTATGGCAGCTGCCATACCCCTCATGATCAACCAGGCTGTGTTACCAACGTTGAGATTCAGGCGGCAATATGACGAAGCTGCCCGGAAACCGGCCGTGAGGT
>NW_025557164.1:75000-90879 GCF_020424385.1 Procambarus clarkii
TATGTACAACGCTCAATTTCTTCTACCAATGAGGTCGTAGAGGTACTTGGAATCAAAGTAGAAAAATAAACCTTAATTATTGTTCTAATATACAAACCGCCAGACGCAACAGCTGAAGAATTCACAGATAATGAGAAACATTACATTACCATAGGGGGCCTCGTAGCCTGGTGGATAGCGCGCAGGACTCGTAATTCTGTGGCGCGGGTTCGATTCCCGCACGAGGCAGAAACAAATGGGCAAAGTTTCTTACACCCTGAATGCCCCCTGTTACCTAGCAGTAAACAGGTACCTAGGAGTTAGTCAGCTGTCACGGGCTGCTTCCTGGGGGTGGAGGCCTGGTCGAGAACCGGGCCGCGGGGACACTAAAGCCCCGAAATCATCTCAAGATAACCTCAAGATACCAGATACTACATATTCAGACCACAAGCTCACTAAAGTGCTAACTTAACATTATTACTCGTAATACTCCAAAAAGATAAAAAAAAAACGAGAAGGGTAATAAAAATGTTTTTAACAATAAAAAGATTGACTGGGTAGTGGGGGAGTGTGGATGTGTACAGTCTGGTGGAAACATGTCCCTGTTGCCGAGGGTCAGAAAGACGACCACTCTAGAAAGAGAACTAGACGACTCTACAACAGCAGGGAAACTCTACAACAGCAGGGAAACTCTACAACGACTCTACAACAGAAGGGAAACTCTACAACAGAAGGGAAACTCTACAACGACTCTACAAGAGAAGGGAAACTCTACAACGACTCTACAACTGAAGGGAAACTCTACAACGACTCTACAACAGAAGGGAAACTCTACAACGACTCTACAACAGAAGGGAAACTACAACGACTCTACAACAGAAGGGAAACTCTACAACGACTCTACAACAGAAGGGAAACTCTACAACGACTCTACAACAGCAGGGAAACTCTACAACGACTCTACAACAGAAGGGAAACTCTACAACGACTCTACAACAGCAGGGAAACTCTACAACGACTCTACAACAGAAGGGAAACTCTACAACGACTCTACAACAGAAGGGAAACTCTACAACGACTCTACAACAGAAGGGAAACTCTACAACGACTCTACAACAGCAGGGAAACTCTACAACGACTCTACAACAGAAGGGAAACTCTACAACGACTCTACAACAGCAGGGAAACTCTACAACGACTCTACAACAGAAGGGAAACTCTACAACGACTCTACAACAGCAGGGAAACTCTACAACGACTCTACAACAGAAGGGAAACTCTACAACGACTCTACAACAGCAGGGAAACTCTACAACGACTCTACAACAGAAGGGAAACTCTACAACAACTCTACAACAGCAGGGAAACTCTACAACGACTCTACAACAGAAGGGAAACTCTACAACGACTCTACAACAGAAGGGAAACTCTACAACGACTCTACAACAGCAGGGAAACTCTACAACGACTCTACAACAGAAGGGAAACTCTACAACGACTCTACAACAGCAGGGAAACTCTACAACAGAAGGGAAACTCTACAACGACTCTACAACAGAAGGGAAACTCTACAACGACTCTACAACAGAAGGGAAACTCTACAACGACTCTACAACAGAAGGGAAACTCTACAACGACTCTACAACAGAAGGTAAACTCTACAACGACTCTACAACAGCAGGGAAACTCTACAACGACTCTACAACAGCAGGGAAACTCTACAACGACTCTACATCAGAAGGGAAACTCTACAACGACTCTACAACAGAAGGGAAACTCTACAACGACTCTACAACAGCAGGGAAACTCTACAACAGAAGGGAAACTCTACAACGACTCTACAACAGAAGGGAAACTCTACAACGACTCTACAACAGAAGGGAAACTCTACAACGACTCTACAACAGAAGGGAAACTCTACAACGACTCTACAACAGAAGGTAAACTCTACAACGACTCTACAACAGCAGGGAAACTCTACAACGACTCTACAACAGCAGGGAAACTCTACAACGACTCTACATCAGAAGGGAAACTCTACAACGACTCTACAACAGAAGGGAAACTCTACAACGACTCTACAACAGAAGGGAAACTCTACAACGACTCTACAACAGCAGGGAAACTCTACAACGACTCTACAACAGAAGGGAAACTCTACAACGACTCTACAACAGAAGGGAAACTCTACAACGACTCTACAACAGCAGGGAAACTCTACAACGACTCTACAACAGCAGGGAAACTCTACAACGACTCTACAACAGCAGGGAAACTCTACAACGACTCTACAACAGAAGGGAAACTCTACAACGACTCTACAACAGAAGGGAAACTCTACAACGACTCTACAACAGAAGGGAAACTCTACAACGACTCTACAACAGCAGGGAAAAATCACAAAAATATATAAGCAAAACACGACTTGAACAAGAGACAAATAAATCTAAACATGGAGATGGAAGAAGCACTGGAGACACCACAGCGATCATACATGTCTGATGGAAGAAGCACTGGAGACACCACAGCGATCATACATGTCTGATGGAAGAAGCACTGGAGACACCACAGCGATCATACATGTCTGATGGAAGAAGCACTGGAGACACCACAGCGATCATACATGTCTGATGGAAGAAGCACTAGAGACACCACAGCGATCATACATGTCTGATGGAAGAAGCACTGGAGACACCACAGCGATCATACATGTCTGATGGAAGAAGCACTGGAGACACCACAGCGATCATACATGTCTGATGGAAGAAGCACTGGAGACACCACAGCGATCATACATGTCTGATGGAAGAAGCACTGGAGACACCACAGCGATCATACATGTCTGATGGAAGAAGCACTGGAGACACCACAGCGATCATACATGTCTGATGGAAGAAGCACTGGAGACACCACAGCGATCATACATGTCTGATGGAAGAAGCACTGGAGATACCACAGCGATCATACATGTCTGATGGAAGAAGCACTAGAGACACCACAGCGATCATACATGTCTGATGGAAGAAGCACTAGAGACACCACAGCGATCATACATGTCTGATGGAAGAAGCACTGGAGACACCACAGCGATCATACATGTCTGATGGAATAAGCACTAGAGACACCACAGCGATCATACATGTCTGATGGAAGAAGCACTAGAGACACCACAGCGATCATACATGTCTGATGGAAGAAGCACTGGAGACACCACAGCGATCATACATGTCTGATGGAAGAAGCACTGGAGACACCACAGCGATCATACATGTCTGATGGAATAAGCACTAGAGACACCACAGCGATCATACATGTCTGATGGAAGAAGCACTGGAGACACCACAGCGATCATACATGTCTGATGGAAGAAGCACTGGAGACACCACAGCGATCATACATGTCTGATGGAAGAAGCACTAGAGACACCACAGCGATCATACATGTCTGATGGAAGAAGCACTAGAGACACCACAGCGATCATACATGTCTGATGGAAGAAGCACTAGAGACACCACAGCGATCATACATGTCTGATGGAAGAAGCACTGGAGACACCACAGCGATCATACATGTCTCTGGAAATTAAAATAGGAACAGGAAGCTATAGAACATAATGAAAAATCCTAAATATTTTTTTTCACATGCTGTCAAAATCAAAAACCTCCACCAGTATTGGATTCATACTTGTAAAGGGAAGATTCATACACAACAGATGACAAAGAAATGAGTGAAAAATTTAAAAAGAGACCAGTATGAGGCTATATTTAGCACCCCAATCAACAACATGAAAGTCGAAGATCTGGACAGCTTTTGTTATGAACGATGTACAAGCCTGGCCTCGGGCCGGGCTTGGGGGGAGTAGAAGAACTCCCAGAACCCCATCAAGCAGGTACAAACCCTTACCTTGAGGTGCTTCCGGGGCTTAGCGTCCCCGCGGCCCGGTCGTCGACCAGGCCTCCTGGTTGCTGGACTGGTCAACCAGGCTGTAAATATACTAAATATACCCTGACAATATAACTGATATAACACGAGCACAGAAGACTTTGAAATTGATGCCACTGACCCACTGACTTAACATGAGCCACTGACCCACTGAGACCCACAGCTAAGCAATACTCTCACAGTAACCATTAGAAATATTGCCATTATTCTCTGATTGTGCCATAGGCACAATCAGAGAACACTGTATAAACATCAGAGGTCCGCGGTTGTTCAACGTCCTTCCAGCAAGCATAAGAAATATTGCCGGAACAACCGTGGACATTTTCAAGAGGAAACTAGATTTATTCCTCCAAGGAGTGCCGGACCAACCGGGCTGTGGTGGGTATGTGGGCCTGCTGGCCGCTCCAAGCAACAGCCTGGTGGACCAAACTCTCACAAGTCAAGCCTGGCCTCGGGCCGGGCTTGGGGAGTAGAAGAACTCCCAGAACCCCATCAACCAGGTATCAACCAGGTATCAACCAGGTTGCCGGGACAAAGGGCGGGCTTCTTCAAGAAGCAATTAGATCAGTTCTTGCAAGAAGTGCCGGACTAACCGGGCTGAGGTGGATATATGGGTCTGCGGGCCGCTCCAAGCAACACCTTGTTGGACCAAGCTCTTGCAGGTGGAGCCTGGCCTCGGGCCGGCGAGCAGAAGACACTCCGGGAACCGTCTCCAGGTACGGCCCAGGAAATGTGAGTGGAGGTGTTGGGGCAGGAGGAGGAGGACCACTGGGGGTAGGACGGAGAGTTAGTGGTGAAGGGTAAACAAACTGGTCGTTCAGGCGGACACAAGGCTCATCTGTAGCGGTAGTGACAACATCCTGTACTCAGCTCCCCCACGCTCACTCACTCACCCCCACACACCTCACTCACCCCCACACACTCAAGTCCCCCCCCTCCCCTCCCCTAACAACACTCAAACGAGGCTCGGGGGTTATGGTCCTAAGAGCCCGGGTTCAATTCCCGGTCGAGGCGGAAACAAATGGGCATTTTGATTATCCTGTTCACCTGGCTGTCAGCACGTACCCGGAAGTTAGACAGCTGCTACGTGCTGTATCCTGGAGGATATACTCATCTAGTTGCTCTTGCGGGGGGGTGGGGTTGAGCTCTGGCTCATTGGTCCCGCCTCTCAACTCTCAATCAACTGGTTTAGAGATTCTGGAGCCTATTGGGTTCTTATAAAATCTATATTTGAAACTGTGTATGGAGTCTGCCTCCACCACATCACTATATACATGTAGATGTGGTCGGAAGAGGCAACTGACGGATAGAAAGGCAGGGACCAAGAGCTTACAGCTCGATCCTGCAGGCACAAATGGTAAACACACACACACACACACACACACACACACACACACACACACACACACACACACACACACACACACACACACACACACACACACACACAAACTGACACACACTGACGAGCAAAAGAAAAGGAACATGGATAACAGAGGGGAGGCTGGCAAAGGCTTGTCCGTAGATAAGGCGTCACGCTCATGCCTCCAGTAACTGGAGATGGTCCATGGTATGTCGGCCACACCAGCCGGGCCACACCAGCCGGGCCACACCAGCGGGCCACACCTGCAGGCCACACCAGCGGGCCACACCTGCAGGCCACACCAGCGGGCCACACCTGCAGGCCACACCAGCGGGCCACACCTGCCGGCCTAACAATGGTGAGAGAGAGGAGGACACCACTGACTCATCCACCACCACTGACACAATCACCCACTAAGACTAACCACCGACCACCACCACTAACTACACTACTAACAACCATCACACCACCACTAACAAAACACAACAAACGTTACCTTACAACTGCGTATAACTGCCTTAAAAAACGTAATTAGTGAATAGATAACGCTACAAATGAATTTCTTTCACGAATGAAAATTTCACCCAAGATCTCAAAAGGGTTTAGCCCTCATTACTGGAGAGAAGGGCTGGGCTGGGCTGGAATAGGTAGGAATAGGGTGTGTGGGGCTGCTCTGGAATAGACACCAGATTGGTAGATTGAGGACTGAATAATGCTGCCTCTGAAAGAGTAAAAGAATTGCAACCGGAAGTTCTACTGATCTTATTAGGATCGTGCAGCCTCTCAGAGACACAAACCATGGTTTTACTCAATTCCCCCCCTATGCACTCGAGCTTCTGGTGTGGGGATTATTATAATTATTATTATTACTATTACTTATATTTTACAGTTATTCCCTGATTAACTATAAGCTCTTGCCATTGGCAATGGAAGAATTATACATTTTGTCATATTTACTTCATTTCTTCGCCTCCATTTCTCTACTTTAATTTAAATTAAGGTTTTGTTTTGGAGGTAGAGTGAGAGAAAACGGGACGCAAGGGTAGACTAGTGTACTGGTATGGTATATCTACCGTTTTGGGGCGTAACATCTGTCCTCTTCCTGGCATCTGCTTCATTAACCCCCTTTCTCCCCCTCCTCGTCCCCCCCCCCCCCCCACACGTTAAATTTCCCTCTCCGCCCACTTTACTTACTCTCCACCCTTTGCCTTCCTGTACATGTTTTCATCTTTTCCATTCCCTTCCCCCTGGGCTAGCTAGATGGCACCACCGTTCTCCAAACATTTTCCGCGAGAGGAGAATGACACAGCTTGCTCAAGCCCCAGAGGCCCAGCGGCAGTAGACGCAAGAGAAGAGCGGCAGCATACACCATTGGAAATCGTGTATGCGAGTATATGCCATTTGCGTATTTTCCATTTCCAGGTTCCTCGAATTATCGGGCACACACACACACACACACACACACACACACACACACACACACACACACACACACACACACACACACACACACACACACACACACACACACACACACACTAATAATAACAAGAGGGGGGGGGGGGAAAGGATAAAGATGGTGAGAGGAAGGGCGAATGGAGTGTCCAAAGCGAGGGTAGGAATATCTGGGTTTTGGATGTGGGATCAGGGAGCTTCCAGGGCGCCGCCTTATCTCCCTCACACACCAGAGAGGCTGGCAGCACACACGGGGTGAGTGAGGCAGGCACACGGAGAAGAGATAGAGAACAAGAGACGAGACCACGGGGAGACACAAAGGATAAAAGAACGAGGGGGAGTATAGAAAGGTGAGAGAGAGAGAGAGAGAGAGAGAGAGAGAGAGAGAGAGAGAGAGAGAGAGAAGCGGAAGCCTGGATGATGAAAGCCTTCAGCAGGAACAACAAGAAGATACCAATACCCCAGGGAGAAGCATACTGTTTATACGACACTAATTGATGTATTCGTGTTTGCTCCGGTTAAGAACAGCGATGCAATCTTCAGTACACACCATGGCGCTTGGTATTTGTGGGATGCTAGGTTTCCTCTGCAGGTGGAACCCCCCCCCCCTGGGGTTTCTGCGGGCCCCTGGGGTTCCTGCGGGCCCCTGGGGTTTCTGCGGGCCCCTGGGGTTCCCGCGGGCCCCTGGGGTTCCTGCGGCCTCTGGGGTTCCCCAAGAACGCGATCATTTTAATATTTATTCTGTCATGAAGTTAGATAGTGATCGTTTCATGGGAGACTGTTACAGAAGTTTGAACGCACCGACTGTACGGTCAATTATTTGTATTTACAAAACACTGGTGAAATAGTTTTGAGAGCTTACGATGTATGAATATGGGCAGCCCGAGTGAGGCCCTAGAAAAGCCTCACGTTTAAATACTGAATAAAAACAATCATAGCTGAATCCAGGTGCTATATCCCAACGGAGCCTTCAGTGAGCCAAACAGAAGAAGCTATGCAAAGTTTGGTTGGGTTGCGACAATCAGTGTCCGAATACATAGAGACAGACAGACTTTCGAATTCACATACCTGTATATATAAATACAGATATGTGTGTGCTGTTCATCTGCTTTGGAGATAAAATTAGCTCGTTTAATTTGCCTCTCAATTAGCAACAATTCCCCTAATGTGGTTACCATTGTTGGAGAACAGGAAGCCTGATTGGTTCATCGAAGTCACCAACACACCCTGGTGAGGCGGGACCAAAGAGCCAAAGCTCAACCCCCGCAAGCACAATTAGGTGAGTACACCCCTCTCCCTCATTCTAGGCCAACAACCAAGCTTCTGCAGGATGCGAGCCACAACAGTTGCCTAACTCTCAGGAAGCGATTCACTACCAGGGGAAAAGAGATATCGGCTGACAAGGAAGGTTCCCAAAGATCTCCCTGCTCTACCCCCCAGTGTTGTGTTGGAGGAGGGGGGGGGGAGGGTATACACAAGGAGGCTGCAGAGTCTCGTCGTATACCACCTCAAGTTGGTTGTATACTACAGGTAAGGAGCTACAAGACGATTGCTTCCAGGTAAACTGTGTAGGTGTGGTGCCGGACACCACTCACTGGGTGGTGGGTGCCCGGGGCTCCGATCTCACCATCTCAAGTAACAGGAGTAACGTTGACTCAAGTAACGTCAACGCTTAACAGACAAGCGTGACTGGAGGAGCAGGGGTAACTGGAGGAGCAGGGGTGACTGGAGGAGCAGGGGTGACTGGAGGAGCAGGGGTGACTGGGAAGGAAGGAGCAAGGGAGGGAGAAGGCAGGCCAGCATCAGGGTGAAGGAGAAGAAGGCTCCATCTCGCCTCTCGGTACAGAAATCTGGACCATCCCGAGGACGATGTTTGATATAGTGTAACGACCTCGCATGCCAGGAACATGTCTACTTACCTTGTCTGCGGGAAGTGAGAGGAAGTTCGGATGTGTCCACTGCCTAGTAGTGCGTACAGAGGTTGAGCTTCAGCTCTCTTGTTCCAGTGAAGCTATAATCAACGGGGTTCCCTATTGGAATCGTATTTACATATGATGTTGTGTAGCTAATCTGCGTCTCTCATCACTGTTCCGCCACACAAACCCAGCTAATAATTGGGTTTGTTTGGGTACTCGATTTCTACAGCGTTTCTCTGCTCGTCCTTGACTGCCCCCTGTTCATTTCCCAGATAATTTTGTATGTGGTAATCATATCTCCCACGTCTGATGCTATCTTGAAGTGACGTGGCGAGAGTGTTTGGGTGTACCTGGTTGATTACCTGGTTGATGGGGCTCTGGGAGTTCCTCTACTCCCCAGGCCCGGCCCCGAGGCCAGGCTTGACGCGCGAGAGACTTGATTCATCAAACCAGCGCCGCCTTGGCTTGACAGTGTCAAAACAGTGTCTTAGAGCATCACAAGTCCGGCCCCAGAGTCCGGCCCCAGAGTCCGGCCCCAGAGTCCGGCCCCAGAGTCCGGCCCCAGAGTCCGGCCCTCGTAGCCAACGGCAGGTAATATTTTGACACACTTATTACGCAAATGGAAGACTACAAAGATATAATGTGGTAGCCGAGGATTCGGGGGGGAATTTAGGAAACAGTGGAGGGGATTGGAAGGAGGAGGAGTAGGAGGATGGCGGGTAAGGAGAGACAGGAAATGGAGAAGAGAAGGAGGCAGGAAGAGGGAGGATGACGGATAAGGACAGAGAAAAGGGAAGATAGTGGGCAGCAATGGTCTGAGGAGTCCAATGGAAGAGGGAACAGTGAACATTATGAGAGGAAAGTCTTGCTCCCCTCCCTTCCTCACCGTCCCCCTCTCTCCCTCCCTCCCTCTCTCCCTCCCTGCCTCTCTCCCTCCCTGGGAACCCCCAGGAGAAAAAGCCCGGCCTTATCACACTAGACGTTGTGTTCAAACATTCATTCACTCTTATCGACCCCCTCCCCCTCCCCCCCCCCCCTTGCCCCGCTAACACCACGCACGCTTTTTTTCAAGTTTTAGAAAAACTCTTGAGACTCTCCCCAGGTAAGATTGCCCCCATCTTACTTGGTAAGATTCCAACTACAACCTTCTTGCATCCCCAACAGCAACACAACCCCCCCTTCACCCCTACTCCCTGAAGTGACCAAAGGAAAACAACAGTACTTCAGCATAAAGTAATTAACTAGTGTTAACTAATTGATGTTTTTATCTTGTGTTTCAGGTGAGCTGGAAGTGGACGAAACCTGCGCTGAGGTGTAACCTGGATAATATTCGTGAGTTTTACAACACAAACCTCCGTGTCTCTGTCTCTCTCTCTCTGTCTGTCTCTGTCTCTCTCTCTCTCTCTCTCTCTCTCTCTCTCTCTCTCTCTCTCTCTCTCTCTCTCTCTCTCTCTCTCTCTCTCTCTCTCTCTCTCTCTCTCTCTCTCTCTCTCTCTCCCCCTCCCTCCCTTTCCACAACAGAGTATGATTAAAATATGTTTCACGCGACAGAAATTATACTTCTCTTCAGATGAACAAGCTTCCTAGGGATGTGTGGGAATTATTTCCCCTGGATGTGTATGGAATTCCCTGAATGACTATATTATATCCCGTATGACCATATTAATTCCCAATTGAATATATTATTCCCCTGGATGTGTATCTCATTCTATAAATACATATGGTATTCCTTCAGAACTTTCTTACATTTTGAATCCAACTGGAATCCTGTACAATTCTCGATCTTTGGTTGTTTACAGGTATTAAACAGAATAAAACCCCCCGGACGCAGGTTCGAATCCTCGTCACGGCCCTTGTGGATTTGTTCAGAATATGAGGCTCCGCAGCACTCTGAGACAAAAAGAGTTATTTTAAAACTTAATACTTAACACTTATTAGTGTTTAGTTTAAAAACACGAATAACATTTGCTGGGGGGAAGTCTCGGAGGTTCATCAGCTGTTTTAATATGTGTAAACATGGCCGCCAAAGATTGAGAAAAGCTGTAGAGATTCCTCAGTACTTCCTTCATGAATTCTGGCCCTTTGTTTCTTGCCTAACTGCTCAACTAGCCTTATTCGCGTACACGGTCGGTCGTTACCTTATCACCCATTTTCCGTAAAAGTAATAATGACCAATAATAATGATAATGTTAGTAAACTGTCGGAAAAGATATTAAGAACAGGAGATCCATTCACCCCGATGATATTGTCTTTTGTTATCGGGTGCGGGGTTCCGTTTTCTTCCACCTTGGGTGCGGGGTTCCGTTTTCTTCCACCTTGGGTGCGGGGTTCCGTTTTCTTCCACCTTGGGTGCGGGGTTCCGTTTTCTTCCACCTTGGGTGCGGGGTTCCGTTTTCTTCCACCTTGGGTGCGGGGTTCCGTTTTCTTCCACCATGGGTGCGGGGTTCCGTTTTCTTCCACCTTGGGTGCGGGGTTCCGTTTTCTTCCACCATGGGTGCGGGGTTCCGTTTTCTTCCACCTTGGGTGCGGGGTTCCGTTTTCTTCCACCTTGGGTGCGGGGTTCCGTTTTCTTCCACCATGGGTGCGGGGTTCCGTTTTCTTCCACCATGGGTGCGGGGTTCCGTTTTCTTCCACCATGGGGTGCGGGGTCCCGTTTTCTTCCACAATGAGTGCGGGGTCCCGTTTTCTTCCACCACGGGCGCGGGGGTCCCGTTTTCTTTCACCACGAGCGCGGGATTTTAACCAGGCGGAGTAGCACACACACACACCGACCAGTTCCCATGTTTACCCCACACCCTTGTGTCTATACCTGTGCAATTAACTTTCTGCAGTCCGACTAACTGCGAATCCGTGTCAAGGTAATTAGCCAGCGCGGTAATTAAAACGGCCTTGTATTGACCTAAAAAAAAGAGTTAACTAGGTTCATAGGTTGGGTGAGGGGGCGTAACTTGACTGAACAAATAGTAGACTAAGCTAGAATGGGGGATTTAAATCCCCCCCCCCCGTCGTTGGGGGATTTAATAATGACTATAAATCCCTTTTGCGGTCAAGAAGGAATGCAATCAAGGTAGGTGTCTTATTAAAGACTATGCCGCCATGTTCGAGGAGAGATGAATAGGTTTCGTAAGGAGACACGTCAATGCTTAATGCATCTTGGACTTTCTTGGATGTCTATCTTAAAAAAAAAATCCGAGCTTCCTTAATGTCTAAAGAGTGACACCAAACACGTCATATTCATCATGTAGTGAGCTTCAAAATGTTGAAAACTTTTAAACAAAATAATTAAGTACTTGTATACTTAATATATCATGTCTGCATGGAGGGGGGGGGAGGGGGGTAATTAAAATGAAACACTTTATATAGTTATAAAGTGAACAAATCCACAAGGGCCGTGGCGAGGGTTCGAATCCTCGTCACGGCCCTTGTGGATTTGTTCATTTGATGCGTCACGTTAGTGTGATCTCTGTGTGTAGAGTTATAAGGTATTTACGAAATATTTGTTTCACTGGGAGGGTAAAGGTGTCTGTTCATTGGGTAATCCACGCTGTTGAACACCGCATGTTCTTCCTATGTTCATGGATGTTCACTTCTCGTTACTCTCCAGGTCTCTTGAGGTTATCTTGAGATGATTTCGGGGCTTTTAGTGTCCCCGCGGCCCGGTCCTCGACCAGGCCTCCACCCCCAGGAAGCAGCCCGTGACAGCTGACTAACACCCAGGTACCTATTTTACTGCTAGGTAACAGGGGCATAGGGTGAAATAAACTCTGCCCATTGTTTCTCGCCGGCGCCTGGGATCGAACCCAGGACCACAGGATCACAAGTCCAGCATGCTGTCCGCTCGGCCGACCGGCTCGCTAACAACCTCCACCAAATCGAGAGGTAAAAAGCCTAACAGGCCTATATCAAGACCATTTAAATCCAGGCCTCTCTCTCAACGACCCATTAAAGGTCTTGTAGAAGCTGATGCTGAAGTTGTTGAGCTAAGAATTTTTTTTTTTTGGTGCGGCGTAAAATGTACAGTTCTTGAGCCGGATGGCTGGAGCCGGATAGCTGGAGCCGGATGGCTGGAGCCGGATGGCTGGAGCCGGATGGCTGGAGCCGGATAGCTGGAACCGGATGGTTGAAAGATGTGGCAACAATAGCTAGCTACGATCTCACCCGGGGGAGATTGACCCCCCTCCCCTAGTTAGGGCGGTGTCACGTCTCAACCCCTAGTTAAGGTGGTGGCCAGGGAGTTCTTTCTAGGGGTCGTCGACCCCCCCCCCCTCCCCTCCTCCCCCTAGTTAGGGCGCTTTCCATGGATCGAACCCCCCTATTTAGGGCGGTGTCCTCGTTATGGGGGGAATAGAGGGGGCGAACCCACACTTAACCAGACCATTAGAGGCTCCTAGTAAAAGTTTACTTAGATACATTACTAAATATTTCCTACAGTTTGTAAGTGACTGTTAAGATAACTTGTTATCTTAAGTCACTCCCCTGCCTCCCTCCCTCCCCCCCCCCTCGCTCTGAAGGAAAGCAGTTAAGTTGGTCTTTTCCGGCGTGTGGGATATAATTACCATTAGTTAAGTTCCGACTGTTATAGTTTGAATGATCTAAGTTTGGAAGCTTTGGGAGGCCTTAGAGGGCAGAGACGGGAGGAAGTTTAGAAACCGCGAGGGGAAGGATGGAAGGAAGGGAGGAAAGAAGGAACCACAAGGGGAAGGAAGGAAGGAAGGAAGGAGCCGCAAGGGGGAAGGAAGGAAGGAGCCGCAAGGGGGAAGGAAGGAAGGAGTCGCAAGGGGAAGGAAGAAAGAAGGAAGGAGCCTAGTCTCGTGTAAGCAAGTGTGGAGACCCCCATTTTTCCCCTTTGGGTGTAGTTGGGGAAGAGTGCATTGTCCTTAGCGCTAGTGTGGGGGGGGGGGGAGCGTGTTGATCGAACCCCGGTCCACAGGATGACATATCCAGCGTGCGGTTCACTCGGCCACCGCCGCCGAACACCCTGTGTCTGTGTGTAAGGCTGGATGGCAGACCTTGGCGCTAGTGTGAAGGGAAGCGTGTTCTCCTTGGCGCTAGTGTGAAGGGAAGCGTGTTCTCCTTGGCGCTAGTGTGAAGGGAAGCGTGTTCTCCTTGGCGCTAGTGTGAAGGGAAGCGTGTTCTCCTTGGCGCTAGTGTGAAGGGAAGCGTGTTCTCCTTGGCGCTAGTGTGAAGGGAAGCGTGTTCTCCTTGGCGCTAGTGTGAAGGGAAGCGTGTTCTCCTTGGCGCTAGTGTGAAGGGAAGCGTGTTCTCCTTGGCGCTAGTGTGAAGGGAAGGGTGTTCTCCTTGGCGCTAGTGTGAAGGGAAGCGTGTTCTCCTTGGCGCTAGTGTGAAGGGAAGCGTGTTCTCCTTGGCGCTAGTGTGAAGGGAGCGGGTTACATCTGCCTTCTTAAAGCAAATTATGGTGCCAGGAGAAATTTTGCTCGTATTCTCCCGGTACAGCAACAATAGTTTGTTGTACCTGGCGCCGGGTCCAGGTACGCTGCCTACCTGGCCCCCAGGTACGCCGCATTTACGACCTCACTCTCGTAGACAAGATAGGGTAGATAGGAAGTAGATAGACGAAGTAGATAGACGTAGATAGGAAAGTGCCACAAATGCAAGCATTTCCCTCCTCGCACAGGTCATAGTGTGCTCACCTAATTGCACTTATTTGTTTCCTTACATTTACCACCCCATTTTTGGAGGACGGGATGCCTCACCACACAGGTCTAGTGGTGACCCTTCCCCCCCTTCCCCTCTGAGTTCCCCCCATTAATGGTCCATCTCCCCCCCCCCCCCTCTCTCAAACACACACACCACACACACACACACACACACCACACCACACACACACAACACACACACACACACACACACACACACACACAGGACACATTAGGAAGTGATGTGGTGGAGGCTGACTCCATACACAGTTTCAAGTGTAGATATGATAGAGCCCAATAGGCTCAGGAATCTGTACACCAGTTGATTGACGGTTGAGAGGCGGGACCAAAGAGCCAGAGCTCAACCCCCGCAAGCACAATTAGGTGAGTACACACACACACACACACACACACACACACACACACACACACACACACACACACACACACACACACACACACACACACACACACACACACACAAGCCCCTCTCTCTCCCTCCCCTCCCGCACGCAAGGCGGCGTTCATAACGAGAGCTCACTATCACGCCAGCGGTAATCAATGGTTGTCATAATTGAGAGAGATTATCATCAGATTTAAAACCCGCCGCGCGCGATTTGCCTTGGAAGTAATTAGTAAGGTGATTGACGACGGACCAAGTCGCCAGGAGCAGCTGCAGCTGACTTCTGAGACGCTGACTCGCCGCTAGGGGGCGTTTTGTTGCCAGAACCAACCCCCCTACCCCTTCTTCCCCTCCCCTTCCCCCTTTTCCCCCCCCCCTTCTTCCCCACCCTTCCCCCCTTCTCCCCCCCCCTTCTTCCCCACCCCTTCCCCCCTTCTTCCCCCCTTCTTCCCCCCTTCTCCCCCCCTTCTTCCCCCCCCTTCCCCCTTCTTCTCCCCCTTCTTCCCCACCGCTTCCCCCCCTTCTCCCTCCCCCCCTTCTTCCCCACCCCCCTTCCCCCCTTCTTCCCCCCCCCCCCTTCTCCTCCCTCCTTCCCCTCCTCCTGTGCCAACCTCGTCTCCTAGACCAGATTCACGAAGCAGTTACGCAACTACTTACGAACGTGTACATCTTTCCTCAATCTTTGACGGCTTTGGTTACATTTATTAAATAGTTTACAAGCATGAAAACTTGCCAATCAACTGTTGTTATTGATATGAACAGCCTCCTGGTGCTTCGGAGCTCATTTACTGTTTTAATAATTGTAAACAAAGCCGCCAAAGATTAAGATGTACAGGTTCGTAAGTGCTTGCGTAACTGCTTCGTGAATCTTGCCCCCTGGTTGTTGCTCCTGACGAGGCAGGCCTCCTGGTGGTGTAACAGCTCTATTGTAACACCGCCACTAAAATGTACACACTACTGATCCTGAGTAACACTTCCTCATCGGTTGCACTTGATAACACTGTTATGAGCTGACATATGATGGTTACACCGGAACCAAAGGTACACTGCCAATAAGGAAATGCTAACACAAAGATTAAATACGCTGCCACCATCTGCCTTTGACCATTGAAACTATATCAAGCAACGAGGCAAGAAACATTGCTTGACTTGGAGAGTACTTCT
>NW_025557165.1:0-22558 GCF_020424385.1 Procambarus clarkii
ATGGCTCAGGCCTCGAAATTGGGATATTTGGGATATTTTGAAAACTGCAGGGGAGTTTGGGACAAATGTGACCAAACGCCGCTTTCAGTACTTGGCATATGTTGGGTATAAAAAGTCGTAATTTCAAACTGCGAATACGTGCAGAGAGCCAGAATTTGGCTCCAAAATATGGCTCAGGCCTCGAAATTGGGATGTTTGGGATATTTTGAAAACTGCAGGGGAGTTTGGGACAAATGTGACCAAACGCCGCTTTCAGTACTTGGCATATGTTGGGTATAAAAAGTCGTAATTTCAAACTGCGAATACGTGCAGAGAGCCAGAATTTGGCTCCAAAATATGGCTCAGGCCTCGAAATTGGGATGTTTGGGATATTTTGAAAACTGCAGGGGAGTTTGGGACAAATGTGACCAAACGCCGCTTTCAGTACTTGGCATATGTTGGGTATAAAAAGTCGTAATTTCAAACTGCGAATACGTGCAGAGAGCCAGAATTTGGCTCCAAAATATGGCTCAGGCCTCGAAATTGGGATGTTTGGGATATTTTGAAAACTGCAGGGGGTTTGGGACAAATGTGACCAAACGCCGCTTTCAGTACTTGGCATATGTTGGGTATAAAAAGTCGTAATTTCAAACTGCGAATACGTGCAGAGAGCCAGAATTTGGCTCCAAAATATGGCTCAGGCCTCGAAATTGGGATGTTTGGGATATTTTGAAAACTGCAGGGAGGTTTGGGACAAATGTGACCAAACGCCGCTTTCAGTACTTGGCATATGTTGGGTATAAAAAGTCGTAATTTCAAACTGCGAATACGTGCAGAGAGCCAGAATTTGGCTCCAAAATATGGCTCAGGCCTCGAAATTGGGATGTTTGGGATATTTTGAAAACTGCAGGGGGTTTGGGACAAATGTGACCAAACGCCGCTTTCAGTACTTGGCATATGTTGGGTATAAAAAGTCGTAATTTCAAACTGCGAATACGTGCAGAGAGCCAGAATTTGGCTCAAATATGGATCAGGTCTCGAAATGGGATGTTTGGGATATTTTGAAAACTGCAGGGAGGTTTGTGCACAAATGTGACTTACTGCCGCTTTCAGGAATTGGCATATGTTGGGTATAAAAAGTCGTAATTTCAAACTGCGAATACGTGCAGAGAGCCAGAATTTGGCTCCAAAATATGGCTTAGGCCTGAAAATGGGGATGTTTGGGATATTTTGGAAACTGCAGGGGGAGTTTGGGACAAATGTGACCAAACGCCGCTTTCAGTACTTGGCATATGTTGGGTATAAAAAGTCGTAATTTCAAACTGCGAATACGTGCAGAGAGCCAGAATTTGGCTCCAAAATATGGCTCAGGCCTCGAAATTGGGATTTTGGGATATTTTGAAAACTGCAGGGAGTTTGTGAAAATGTGACCAAACGCCGCTTTCAGTACTTGGCATATGTTGGGTATAAAAAGTCGTAATTTCAAACTGCGAATACGTGCAGAGAGCCAGAATTTGGCTCCAAAATATGGCTCAGGCCTCGAAATTGGGATATTTGGGATATTTTGAAAACTGCAGGGGAGTTTGGGACAAATGTGACCAAACGCCGCTTTCAGTACTTGGCATATGTTGGGTATAAAAAGTCGTAATTTCAAACTGCGAATACGTGCAGAGAGCCAGAATTTGGCTCCAAAATATGGCTCAGGCCTCGAAATTGGGATGTTTGGGATATTTTGAAAACTGCAGGGAGTTTGGGACAAATGTGACCAAACGCCGCTTTCAGTACTTGGCATATGTTGGGTATAAAAAGTCGTAATTTCAAACTGCGAATACGTGCAGAGAGCCAGAATTTGGCTCCAAAATATGGCTCAGGCCTCGAAATTGGGATGTTTGGGATATTTTGAAAACTGCAGGGGAGTTTGGGACAAATGTGACCAAACGCCGCTTTCAGTACTTGGCATATGTTGGGTATAAAAAGTCGTAATTTCAAACTGCGAATACGTGCAGAGAGCCAGAATTTGGCTCCAAAATATGGCTCAGGCCTCGAAATTGGGATGTTTGGGATATTTTGAAAACTGCAGGGAGGTTTGGGACAAATGTGACCAAACGCCGCTTTCAGTACTTGGCATATGTTGGGTATAAAAAGTCGTAATTTCAAACTGCGAATACGTGCAGAGAGCCAGAATTTGGCTCCAAAATATGGCTCAGGCCTCGAAATTGGGATGTTTGGGATATTTTGAAAACTGCAGGGAGGTTTGGGACAAATGTGACCAAACGCCGCTTTCAGTACTTGGCATATGTTGGGTATAAAAAGTCGTAATTTCAAACTGCGAATACGTGCAGAGAGCCAGAATTTGGCTCCAAAATATGGCTCAGGCCTCGAAATTGGGATGTTTGGGATATTTTGAAAACTGCAGGGAGTTTGTGCAAAATGTGACTCACTGCCGCTTTCAGTACTTGGCATATGTTGGGTATAAAAAGTCGTAATTTCAAACTGCGAATACGTGCAGAGAGCCAGAATTTGGCTCCAAAATATGGCTCAGGCCTCGAAATTGGGATGTTTGGGATATTTTGAAAACTGCAGGGGAGTTTGGGACAAATGTGACCAAACGCCGCTTTCAGTACTTGGCATATGTTGGGTATAAAAAGTCGTAATTTCAAACTGCGAATACGTGCAGAGAGCCAGAATTTGGCTCCAAAATATGGCTCAGGCCTCGAAATTGGGATGTTTGGGATATTTTGAAAACTGCAGGGAGTTTGGGACAAATGTGACCAAACGCCGCTTTCAGTACTTGGCATATGTTGGGTATAAAAAGTCGTAATTTCAAACTGCGAATACGTGCAGAGAGCCAGAATTTGGCTCCAAAATATGGCTCAGGCCTCGAAATTGGGATATTTGGGATATTTTGAAAACTGCAGGGGAGTTTGGGACAAATGTGACCAAACGCCGCTTTCAGTACTTGGCATATGTTGGGTATAAAAAGTCGTAATTTCAAACTGCGAATACGTGCAGAGAGCCAGAATTTGGCTCCAAAATATGGCTCAGGCCTCGAAATTGGGATGTTTGGGATATTTTGAAAACTGCAGGGGAGTTTGGGACAAATGTGACCAAACGCCGCTTTCAGTACTTGGCATATGTTGGGTATAAAAAGTCGTAATTTCAAACTGCGAATACGTGCAGAGAGCCAGAATTTGGCTCCAAAATATGGCTCAGGCCTCGAAATTGGGATGTTTGGGATATTTTGAAAACTGCAGGGGAGTTTGGGACAAATGTGACCAAACGCCGCTTTCAGTACTTGGCATATGTTGGGTATAAAAAGTCGTAATTTCAAACTGCGAATACGTGCAGAGAGCCAGAATTTGGCTCCAAAATATGGCTCAGGCCTCGAAATTGGGATGTTTGGGATATTTTGAAAACTGCAGGGGAGGTTTGGGACAAATGTGACCAAACGCCGCTTTCAGTACTTGGCATATGTTGGGTATAAAAAGTCGTAATTTCAAACTGCGAATACGTGCAGAGAGCCAGAATTTGGCTCCAAAATATGGCTCAGGCCTCGAAATTGGGATGTTTGGGATATTTTGAAAACTGCAGGGAGGTTTGGGACAAATGTGACTCAACGCCGCTTTCAGTACTTGGCATATGTTGGGTATAAAAAGTCGTAATTTCAAACTGCGAATACGTGCAGAGAGCCAGAATTTGGCTCCAAAATATGGCTCAGGCCTCGAAATTGGGATGTTTGGGATATTTTGAAAACTGCAGGGAGTTTGGGACAAATGTGACCAAACGCCGCTTTCAGTACTTGGCATATGTTGGGTATAAAAAGTCGTAATTTCAAACTGCGAATACGTGCAGAGAGCCAGAATTTGGCTCCAAAATATGGCTCAGGCCTCGAAATTGGGATATTTGGGATATTTTGAAAACTGCAGGGAGTTTGTGACAAATGTGACTCACTGCCGCTTTCAGTACTTGGCATATGTTGGGTATAAAAAGTCGTAATTTCAAACTGCGAATACGTGCAGAGAGCCAGAATTTGGCTCCAAAATATGGCTCAGGCCTCGAAATTGGGATGTTTGGGATATTTTGAAAACTGCAGGGGGGTTTGGGACAAATGTGACCAAACGCCGCTTTCAGTACTTGGCATATGTTGGGTATAAAAAGTCGTAATTTCAAACTGCGAATACGTGCAGAGAGCCAGAATTTGGCTCCAAAATATGGCTCAGGCCTCGAAATTGGGATGTTTGGGATATTTTGAAAACTGCAGGGGAGTTTGGGACAAATGTGACCAAACGCCGCTTTCAGTACTTGGCATATGTTGGGTATAAAAAGTCGTAATTTCAAACTGCGAATTAAAAAGTCGTAATTTCAAACTGCGAATACGTGCAGAGAGCCAGAATTTGGCTCCAAAATATGGCTCAGGCCTCGAAATTGGGATGTTTGGGATATTTTGAAAACTGCAGGGGAGTTTGGGACAAATGTGACCAAACGCCGCTTTCAGTACTTGGCATATGTTGGGTATAAAAAGTCGTAATTTCAAACTGCGAATACGTGCAGAGAGCCAGAATTTGGCTCCAAAATATGGCTCAGGCCTCGAAATTGGGATGTTTGGGATATTTTGAAAACTGCAGGGGAGTTTGGGACAAATGTGACCAAACGCCGCTTTCAGTACTTGGCATATGTTGGGTATAAAAAGTCGTAATTTCAAACTGCGAATACGTGCAGAGAGCCAGAATTTGGCTCCAAAATATGGCTCAGGCCTCGAAATTGGGATGTTTGGGATATTTTGAAAACTGCAGGGGAGTTTGGGACAAATGTGACCAAACGCCGCTTTCAGTACTTGGCATATGTTGGGTATAAAAAGTCGTAATTTCAAACTGCGAATACGTGCAGAGAGCCAGAATTTGGCTCCAAAATATGGCTCAGGCCTCGAAATTGGGATGTTTGGGATATTTTGAAAACTGCAGGGGAGTTTGGGACAAATGTGACCAAACGCCGCTTTCAGTACTTGGCATATGTTGGGTATAAAAAGTCGTAATTTCAAACTGCGAATACGTGCAGAGAGCCAGAATTTGGCTCCAAAATATGGCTCAGGCCTCGAAATTGGGATGTTTGGGATATTTTGAAAACTGCAGGGGGTTTGGGACAAATGTGACCAAACGCCGCTTTCAGTACTTGGCATATGTTGGGTATAAAAAGTCGTAATTTCAAACTGCGAATACGTGCAGAGAGCCAGAATTTGGCTCCAAAATATGGCTCAGGCCTCGAAATTGGGATGTTTGGGATATTTTGAAAACTGCAGGGGAGTTTGGGACAAATGTGACCAAACGCCGCTTTCAGTACTTGGCATATGTTGGGTATAAAAAGTCGTAATTTCAAACTGCGAATACGTGCAGAGAGCCAGAATTTGGCTCCAAAATATGGCTCAGGCCTCGAAATTGGGATGTTTGGGATATTTTGAAAACTGCAGGGAGTTTGGGACAAATGTGACCAAACGCCGCTTTCAGTACTTGGCATATGTTGGGTATAAAAAGTCGTAATTTCAAACTGCGAATACGTGCAGAGAGCCAGAATTTGGCTCCAAAATATGGCTCAGGCCTCGAAATTGGGATGTTTGGGATATTTTGAAAACTGCAGGGGAGTTTGGGACAAATGTGACCAAACGCCGCTTTCAGTACTTGGCATATGTTGGGTATAAAAAGTCGTAATTTCAAACTGCGAATACGTGCAGAGAGCCAGAATTTGGCTCCAAAATATGGCTCAGGCCTCGAAATTGGGATGTTTGGGATATTTTGAAAACTGCAGGGAGGTTTGGGACAAATGTGACCAAACGCCGCTTTCAGTACTTGGCATATGTTGGGTATAAAAAGTCGTAATTTCAAACTGCGAATACGTGCAGAGAGCCAGAATTTGGCTCCAAAATATGGCTCAGGCCTCGAAATTGGGATGTTTGGGATATTTTGAAAACTGCAGGGGAGTTTGTGCAAAATGTGACTCACTGCCGCTTTCAGTACTTGGCATATGTTGGGTATAAAAAGTCGTAATTTCAAACTGCGAATACGTGCAGAGAGCCAGAATTTGGCTCCAAAATATGGCTCAGGCCTCGAAATTGGGATGTTTGGGATATTTTGAAAACTGCAGGGGAGTTTGGGACAAATGTGACCAAACGCCGCTTTCAGTACTTGGCATATGTTGGGTATAAAAAGTCGTAATTTCAAACTGCGAATACGTGCAGAGAGCCAGAATTTGGCTCCAAAATATGGCTCAGGCCTCGAAATTGGGATGTTTGGGATATTTTGAAAACTGCAGGGGAGTTTGGGACAAATGTGACCAAACGCCGCTTTCAGTACTTGGCATATGTTGGGTATAAAAAGTCGTAATTTCAAACTGCGAATACGTGCAGAGAGCCAGAATTTGGCTCCAAAATATGGCTCAGGCCTCGAAATTGGGATGTTTGGGATATTTTGAAAACTGCAGGGGAGTTTGGGACAAATGTGACAAACGCCGCTTTCAGTACTTGGCATATGTTGGGTATAAAAAGTCGTAATTTCAAACTGCGAATACGTGCAGAGAGCCAGAATTTGGCTCCAAAATATGGCTCAGGCCTCGAAATTGGGATGTTTGGGATATTTTGAAAACTGCAGGGGAGTTTGGGACAAATGTGACCAAACGCCGCTTTCAGTACTTGGCATATGTTGGGTATAAAAAGTCGTAATTTCAAACTGCGAATACGTGCAGAGAGCCAGAATTTGGCTCCAAAATATGGCTCAGGCCTCGAAATTGGGATGTTTGGGATATTTTGAAAACTGCAGGGAGGTTTGGGACAAATGTGACCAAACGCCGCTTTCAGTACTTGGCATATGTTGGGTATAAAAAGTCGTAATTTCAAACTGCGAATACGTGCAGAGAGCCAGAATTTGGCTCCAAAATATGGCTCAGGCCTCGAAATTGGGATGTTTGGGATATTTTGAAAACTGCAGGGGAGTTTGTGACAAATGTGACCAAACGCCGCTTTCAGTACTTGGCATATGTTGGGTATAAAAAAGTCGTAATTTCAAACTGCGAATACGTGCAGAGAGCCAGAATTTGGCTCCAAAATATGGCTCAGGCCTCGAAATTGGGATGTTTGGGATATTTTGAAAACTGCAGGGGAGTTTGGGCAAATGTGACCAAACGCCGCTTTCAGTACTTGGCATATGTTGGGTATAAAAAGTCGTAATTTCAAACTGCGAATACGTGCAGAGAGCCAGAATTTGGCTCCAAAATATGGCTCAGGCCTCGAAATTGGGATGTTTGGGATATTTTGAAAACTGCAGGGGAGTTTGTGGAAAATGTGACAAACGCCGCTTTCAGTACTTGGCATATGTTGGGTATAAAAAGTCGTAATTTCAAACTGCGAATACGTGCAGAGAGCCAGAATTTGGCTCCAAAATATGGCTCAGGCCTCGAAATTGGGATGTTTGGGATATTTTGAAAACTGCAGGGGGGTTTGGGACAAATGTGACCAAACGCCGCTTTCAGTACTTGGCATATGTTGGGTATAAAAAGTCGTAATTTCAAACTGCGAATACGTGCAGAGAGCCAGAATTTGGCTCCAAAATATGGCTCAGGCCTCGAAATTGGGATGTTTGGGATATTTTGAAAACTGCAGGGAGGTTTGGACAAATGTGACCAAACGCCGCTTTCAGTACTTGGCATATGTTGGGTATAAAAAGTCGTAATTTCAAACTGCGAATACGTGCAGAGAGCCAGAATTTGGCTCCAAAATATGGCTCAGGCCTCGAAATTGGGATGTTTGGGATATTTTGAAAACTGCAGGGGAGTTTGGGACAAATGTGACCAAACGCCGCTTTCAGTACTTGGCATATGTTGGGTATAAAAAAGTCGTAATTTCAAACTGCGAATACGTGCAGAGAGCCAGAATTTGGCTCCAAAATATGGCTCAGGCCTCGAAATTGGGATGTTTGGGATATTTTGAAAACTGCAGGGGAGTTTGGGACAAATGTGACCAAACGCCGCTTTCAGTACTTGGCATATGTTGGGTATAAAAAGTCGTAATTTCAAACTGCGAATACGTGCAGAGAGCCAGAATTTGGCTCCAAAATATGGCTCAGGCCTCGAAATTGGGATGTTTGGGATATTTTGAAAACTGCAGGGGAGTTTGGGACAAATGTGACTCACTGCCGCTTTCAGTACTTGGCATATGTTGGGTATAAAAAGTCGTAATTTCAAACTGCGAATACGTGCAGAGAGCCAGAATTTGGCTCCAAAATATGGCTCAGGCCTCGAAATTGGGATATTTGGGATATTTTGAAAACTGCAGGGGAGTTTGTGCAAAATGTGACTCACTGCCGCTTTCAGTACTTGGCATATGTTGGGTATAAAAAGTCGTAATTTCAAACTGCGAATACGTGCAGAGAGCCAGAATTTGGCTCCAAAATATGGCTCAGGCCTCGAAATTGGGATGTTTGGGATATTTTGAAAACTGCAGGGGGTTTGGGACAAATGTGACCAAACGCCGCTTTCAGTACTTGGCATATGTTGGGTATAAAAAGTCGTAATTTCAAACTGCGAATACGTGCAGAGAGCCAGAATTTGGCTCCAAAATATGGCTCAGGCCTCGAAATTGGGATATTTGGGATATTTTGAAAACTGCAGGGGAGTTTGGGACAAATGTGACTCAACGCCGCTTTCAGTACTTGGCATATGTTGGGTATAAAAAGTCGTAATTTCAAACTGCGAATACGTGCAGAGAGCCAGAATTTGGCTCCAAAATATGGCTCAGGCCTCGAAATTGGGATGTTTGGGATATTTTGAAAACTGCAGGGGGGATTGGGACAAATGTGACCAAACGCCGCTTTCAGTACTTCGCATATGTTGGGTATAAAAAGTCGTAATTTCAAACTGCGAATACGTGCAGAGAGCCAGAATTTGGCTCCAAAATATGGCTCAGGCCTCGAAATTGGGATGTTTGGGATATTTTGAAAACTGCAGGGAGGTTTGGGACAAATGTGACCAAACGCCGCTTTCAGTACTTGGCATATGTTGGGTATAAAAAGTCGTAATATCAAACTGCGAATACGTGCAGAGAGCCAGAATTTGGCTCCAAAATATGGCTCAGGCCTAGATATTGGGATGTTTGGGATATTTTGAAAACTGCTGGGAGGTTTGGGACAAATGTGACCAAACGCCGCTTTCAGTACTTGGCATATGTTGGGTATAAAAAAGTCGTAATTTCAAACTGCGAATACGTGCAGAGAGCCAGAATTTGGCTCTAAAATATGGCTCAGGCCTCGAAATTGGGATGTTTGGGATATTTTGAAAACTGCAGGGGAGTTTGTGCAAAATGTGACTCACTGCTGCTTTCAGTACTTGGCATATGTTGGGTATAAAAAGTCGTAATTTCAAACTGCGAATACGTGCAGAGAGCCAGAATTTTTCTTAAAAATATGGCTCAGGTCTCGAAATTGGGATATTTTGGATATTTCGAAAACTGCAGGGGAGTTTGTGCAAAATGTGACTTACTCCCGCTTTCAGGACTTGGCATATGTTGGGTATAAAAAGTCGTAATTTCAAACTGCGAATACGTGCATAGAGCCAGAATTTGGTTCTAAAATATGGCTTAGGTCTCGAAATTGGGATGTTTGGGATATTTTGAAAACTGCAGGGGAGTTTGGGACAAATGTGACCAAACGTCGCTTTCAGTACTTGGCATATGTTGGGTATAAAAAGTCGTAATTTCAAACTGCGAATACGTGCAGAGAGCCAGAATTTGGCTCCAAAATATGGCTCAGGCCTCGAAATTGGGATGTTTGGGATATTTTGAAAACTGCAGGGAGTTTGGGACAAATGTGACCAAACGCCGCTTTCAGTACTTGGCATATGTTGGGTATAAAAAGTCGTAATTTCAAACTGCGAATACGTGCAGAGAGCCAGAATTTGGCTCCAAAATATGGCTCAGGCCTCGAAATTGGGATGTTTGGGATATTTTGAAAACTGCAGGGGAGTTTGTGCAAATGTGACAAACGCCGCTTTCAGTACTTGGCATATGTTGGGTATAAAAAGTCGTAATTTCAAACTGCGAATACGTGCAGAGAGCCAGAATTTGGCTCCAAAATATGGCTCAGGCCTCGAAATTGGGATGTTTGGGATATTTTGAAAACTGCAGGGAGGTTTGGGACAAATGTGACCAAACGCCGCTTTCAGTACTTGGCATATGTTGGGTATAAAAAGTCGTAATTTCAAACTGCGAATACGTGCAGAGAGCCAGAATTTGGCTCCAAAATATGGCTCAGGCCTCGAAATTGGGATGTTTGGGATATTTTGAAAACTGCAGGGAGGTTTGGGACAAATGTGACCAAACGCCGCTTTCAGTACTTGGCATATGTTGGGTATAAAAAGTCGTAATTTCAAACTGCGAATACGTGCAGAGAGCCAGAATTTGGCTCCAAAATATGGCTCAGGCCTCGAAATTGGGATGTTTGGGATATTTTGAAAACTGCAGGGGAGTTTGGGACAAATGTGACCAAACGCCGCTTTCAGTACTTGGCATATGTTGGGTATAAAAAGTCGTAATTTCAAACTGCGAATACGTGCAGAGAGCCAGAATTTGGCTCCAAAATATGGCTCAGGCCTCGAAATTGGGATGTTTGGGATATTTTGAAAACTGCAGGGAGGTTTGGGACAAATGTGACCAAACGCCGCTTTCAGTACTTGGCATATGTTGGGTATAAAAAGTCGTAATTTCAAACTGCGAATACGTGCAGAGAGCCAGAATTTGGCTCCAAAATATGGCTCAGGCCTCGAAATTGGGATGTTTGGGATATTTTGAAAACTGCAGGGAGGTTTGGGACAAATGTGACCAAACGCCGCTTTCAGTACTTGGCATATGTTGGGTATAAAAAGTCGTAATTTCAAACTGCGAATACGTGCAGAGAGCCAGAATTTGGCTCCAAAATATGGCTCAGGCCTCGAAATTGGGATGTTTGGGATATTTTGAAAACTGCAGGGGAGTTTGTGACAAATGTGACCAACTGCCGCTTTCAGTACTTGGCATATGTTGGGTATAAAAAGTCGTAATTTCAAACTGCGAATACGTGCAGAGAGCCAGAATTTGGCTCCAAAATATGGCTCAGGCCTCGAAATTGGGATGTTTGGGATATTTTGAAAACTGCAGGGGAGTTTGGGACAAATGTGACCAAACGCCGCTTTCAGTACTTGGCATATGTTGGGTATAAAAAGTCGTAATTTCAAACTGCGAATACGTGCAGAGAGCCAGAATTTGGCTCCAAAATATGGCTCAGGCCTCGAAATTGGGATGTTTGGGATATTTTGAAAACTGCAGGGGAGTTTGGGACAAATGTGACCAAACGCCGCTTTCAGTACTTGGCATATGTTGGGTATAAAAAGTCGTAATTTCAAACTGCGAATACGTGCAGAGAGCCAGAATTTGGCTCCAAAATATGGCTCAGGCCTCGAAATTGGGATGTTTGGGATATTTTGAAAACTGCAGGGAGGTTTGGGACAAATGTGACCAAACGCCGCTTTCAGTACTTGGCATATGTTGGGTATAAAAAGTCGTAATTTCAAACTGCGAATACGTGCAGAGAGCCAGAATTTGGCTCCAAAATATGGCTCAGGCCTCGAAATTGGGATGTTTGGGATATTTTGAAAACTGCAGGGAGTTTGGGACAAATGTGACCAAACGCCGCTTTCAGTACTTGGCATATGTTGGGTATAAAAAGTCGTAATTTCAAACTGCGAATACGTGCAGAGAGCCAGAATTTGGCTCCAAAATATGGCTCAGGCCTCGAAATTGGGATGTTTGGGATATTTTGAAAACTGCAGGGGAGTTTGTGACAAATGTGACCAAACGCCGCTTTCAGTACTTGGCATATGTTGGGTATAAAAAGTCGTAATTTCAAACTGCGAATACGTGCAGAGAGCCAGAATTTGGCTCCAAAATATGGCTCAGGCCTCGAAATTGGGATGTTTGGGATATTTTGAAAACTGCAGGGGAGTTTGGGACAAATGTGACCAAACGCCGCTTTCAGTACTTGGCATATGTTGGGTATAAAAAGTCGTAATTTCAAACTGCGAATACGTGCAGAGAGCCAGAATTTGGCTCCAAAATATGGCTCAGGCCTCGAAATTGGGATGTTTGGGATATTTTGAAAACTGCAGGGGAGTTTGGGACAAATGTGACCAAACGCCGCTTTCAGTACTTGGCATATGTTGGGTATAAAAAGTCGTAATTTCAAACTGCGAATACGTGCAGAGAGCCAGAATTTGGCTCCAAAATATGGCTCAGGCCTCGAAATTGGGATGTTTGGGATATTTTGAAAACTGCAGGGGGTTTGGGACAAATGTGACCAAACGCCGCTTTCAGTACTTGGCATATGTTGGGTATAAAAAGTCGTAATTTCAAACTGCGAATACGTGCAGAGAGCCAGAATTTGGCTCCAAAATATGGCTCAGGCCTCGAAATTGGGATGTTTGGGATATTTTGAAAACTGCAGGGAGGTTTGGGACAAATGTGACCAAACGCCGCTTTCAGTACTTGGCATATGTTGGGTATAAAAAGTCGTAATTTCAAACTGCGAATACGTGCAGAGAGCCAGAATTTGGCTCCAAAATATGGCTCAGGCCTCGAAATTGGGATGTTTGGGATATTTTGAAAACTGCAGGGGAGTTTGGGACAAATGTGACCAAACGCCGCTTTCAGTACTTGGCATATGTTGGGTATAAAAAAGTCGTAATTTCAAACTGCGAATACGTGCAGAGAGCCAGAATTTGGCTCCAAAATATGGCTCAGGCCTCGAAATTGGGATGTTTGGGATATTTTGAAAACTGCAGGGGAGTTTGTGACAAATGTGACAAACGCCGCTTTCAGTACTTGGCATATGTTGGGTATAAAAAGTCGTAATTTCAAACTGCGAATACGTGCAGAGAGCCAGAATTTGGCTCCAAAATATGGCTCAGGCCTCGAAATTGGGATGTTTGGGATATTTTGAAAACTGCAGGGGAGTTTGGGACAAATGTGACCAAACGCCGCTTTCAGTACTTGGCATATGTTGGGTATAAAAAGTCGTAATTTCAAACTGCGAATACGTGCAGAGAGCCAGAATTTGGCTCCAAAATATGGCTCAGGCCTCGAAATTGGGATATTTGGGATATTTTGAAAACTGCAGGGGAGTTTGTGCAAAATGTGACTCACTGCCGCTTTCAGTACTTGGCATATGTTGGGTATGAAAAGTCGTAATTTCAAACTGCGAATACGTGCAGAGAGCCAGAATTTGGCTCCAAAATATGGCTCAGGCCTCGAAATTGGGATGTTTGGGATATTTTGAAAACTGCAGGGAGGTTTGGGACAAATGTGACCAAACGACGCTTTCAGTACTTCGCATATGTTGGGTATAAAAAAGTCGTAATTTCAAACTGCGAATACGTGCAGAGAGCCAGAATTTGGCTCCAAAATATGGCTCAGGCCTCGAAATTGGGATATTTGGGATATTTTGAAAACTGCAGGGAGTTTGTGCAAAATGTGACTCACTGCCGCTTTCAGTACTTCGCATATGTTGGGTATAAAAAAGTCGTAATTTCAAACTGCGAATGCGTGCAGAGAGCCAGAATTTGGCTCCAAAATATTGCTCAGGCCTCGAAATTGGGATGTTTGGGTTATTTTGAAAACTGCCGGGAGGTTTGGGACATATGTGTCTAAACGCCGCTTTCAGTACTTGGCATATGTTGGGTATAAAATTTCGTAATTTCAAACTGCGAATACGTGCAGACAGCCAGAATTTAGCTCCAAAATATGGCTCAGGCCTCGAAATTGGGATGTTTGATATATTTTGAAAACTGCAGGGAGGTTTGGGACAAATGTGACCAAACGCCGCTTTCAGTACTTGGCATATGTTGGGTATGAAAAAAGTCGTAATTTCAAACTGTGAATACGTGCAGAGAGCCAGAATTTGGCTCTAAATATTGCTCAGGCTTCGAAATTGGGATGTTTAGGATATTTTGAAAACTGCAGGGAGGTTTGGGACAAATGTGACCAAACGCCGCTTTCAGTACTTCGCATATGTTGGGTATAAAAAAAGTCGTAATTTCAAACTGCGAATACGTGCAGAGAACCAGAACTTGGCTCTAAAATTTGGATCAGGCCTCGAAATTGGGATGTTTGGGATATTTTGAAAACTGCAGGGGAGTTTGTGCAAAATGTGACTCACTGCTGCTTTCAGTACTTGGCATATGTTGGGTATAAAAAGTCTTAATAATTTCAAACTGCGAATACGTGCAAAGAGCCAGAATTTTTCTTAAAAATATGGCTCAGGTCTCGAAATTGGGATATTTTGGATATTTCGAAAACTGCAGGGGATTTTGTGCAAAATGTGACTTACTCCCGCTTTCAGGACTTGGCATATGTTGGGTATAAAAAGTCGTAATTTCAAACTGCGAATACGTGCTTAGAGCCAGAATTTGGTTCTAAAATATGGCTTAGGTCTTGAAATTGGGATGTTTGGGATATTTTGAAAACTGCAGGGGAGTTTGGGACAAATGTGACCAAACGTCGCTTTCAGTACTTGGCATATGTTGGGTATAAAAAAGTCGTAATTTCAAACTGCGAATACGTGCAGAGAGCCAGAATTTTTCTTAAAAATATGGCTCAGGTCTCGAAATTGGGATATTTGGGATATTTCGAAAACTGCAGGGGAGTTTGTGCAAAATGTGACTTACTCCCGCTTTCAGGACTTGGAATATGTTGGGTATAAAAAGTCGTAATTTCAAACTGCGAATACGTGCATAGAGCCAGAATTTGGTTCTAAAATATGGCTTAGGTCTCGAAATTGGGATGTTTGGGATATTTTGAAAACTGCAGGGGAGTTTGGGACAAATGTGACCAAACGTCGCTTTCAGTACTTGGCATATGTTGGGAATGAAAAGTCGTAATTTCAAACTGCGAATACGTGCAGAGAGCTTGAATTTGGCTCCAAAATATGGCTCAGGCCTCGAAATTGGGATGTTTGGAATATTTTGAAAACTGCAGGGAGGCTTGGGACAAATGTGACCAAACGCCGCTTTCAGTACTTGGCATATGTTGGGTATAAAAAGTCGTAATTTCAAACTGCGAATACGTGCAGAGAGCAAGAATTTGGCTCCAAAATATTGCTCAGGCCTCGAAATTGGGATGTTTGGGATATTTTTAAAACTGCAGGGAGGTTTTGAACAAATGTGACCAAATGCCGCTTTCAGTACTTGGCATATGTTGGGTATAAAAATTCGTAATTTCAAACTGCGAATACGTGCAGAGAGCCTGAATTTGGCCAAAATATGGCTCAGGCCTCGAAATTGGGATATTTGTGATATTTTGAAAACTGCAGGGGAGTTTGTGCAAAATGTGACTCACTGCCGCTTTCAGTACTTGGCATATGTTGGGCATAAAAAGTCGTAATTTCAAACTGCGAATACGTGCAGAGAGCCAGAATTTGGCTCCAAAATATGGCTCAGGCCTCGAAATTGGGATGTTTGGGATATTTTGAAAACTGCAGGGGAGTTTGGGACAAATATGACCAAACGCCGCTTTCAGTACTTGGCATATGTTGGGTATGAAAAGTCGTAATTTCAAACTGCGAATACGTGCAGAGAGCCTGAATTTGGCTCCAAAATATGGCTCAGGCCTCGAAATTGGGATGTTTGGGATATTTTGAAAACTGCAGGGAGGTTTGGGACAAATGTGACCAAACGCCGCTTTCAGTACTTCGCATATGTTGGGTATAAAAAAGTCGTAATTTTAAACGGCGAATACGTGCAGATAGCGAGAATTTGGCTCCAAAATATGGCTCAGGCCTGGAAATTAGGATGTTTGGGATATTTTGAAAACTGCAGGGAGGTTTGGGACAAATGTGACCAAATGCCGCTTTCAGTACTTGGCATATGTTGGGTATAAAAATTCTTAATTTCAAACTGCGAATACGTGCAGAGAGCCAGAATTTAGCTCCAAAATATGGATCAGGCCTCGAAATTGGGATATTTGGGATATTTTGAAAACTGCAGGGGGTTTGGGACAAATGTGACCAAACGCCGCTTTCAGTACTTGGCATATGTTGGGTATAAAAAGTCGTAATTTCAAACTGCGAATACGTGCAGAGAGCCAGAATTTGGCTCCAAAATATGGCTCAGGCCTCGAAATTGGGATGTTTGGGATATTTTGAAAACTGCAGGGAGGTTTGGGACAAATGTGACCAAACGCCGCTTTCAGTACTTGGCATATGTTGGGTATAAAAAGTCGTAATTTCAAACTGCGAATACGTGCAGAGAGCCAGAATTTGGCTCCAAAATATGGCTCAGGCCTCGAAATTGGGATGTTTGGGATATTTTGAAAACTGCAGGGGAGTTTGTGCAAAATGTGACTCAACGCCGCTTTCAGTACTTGGCATATGTTGGGTATAAAAAGTCGTAATTTCAAACTGCGAATACGTGCAGAGAGCCAGAATTTGGCTCCAAAATATGGCTCAGGCCTCGAAATTGGGATGTTTGGGATATTTTGAAAACTGCAGGGGGGTTTGGGACAAATGTGACCAAACGCCGCTTTCAGTACTTGGCATATGTTGGGTATAAAAAGTCGTAATTTCAAACTGCGAATACGTGCAGAGAGCCAGAATTTGGCTCCAAAATATGGCTCAGGCCTCGAAATTGGGATATTTGGGATATTTTGAAAACTGCAGGGGAGTTTGTGCAAAATGTGACTCACTGCCGCTTTCAGTACTTGGCATATGTTGGGTATAAAAAGTCGTAATTTCAAACTGCGAATACGTGCATAGAGCCAGAATTTGGCTCCAAAATATGGCTCAGGCCTCGAAATTGGGATGTTTGGGATATTTTGAAAACTGCAGGGGGTTTGGGACAAATGTGACCAAACGCCGCTTTCAGTACTTGGCATATGTTGGGTATAAAAAGTCGTAATTTCAAACTGCGAATACGTGCAGAGAGCCAGAATTTGGCTCCAAAATATGGCTCAGGCCTCGAAATTGGGATGTTTGGGATATTTTGAAAACTGCAGGGAGGTTTGGGACAAATGTGACCAAACGCCGCTTTCAGTACTTGGCATATGTTGGGTATAAAAAGTCGTAATTTCAAACTGCGAATACGTGCAGAGAGCCAGAATTTGGCTCCAAAATATGGCTCAGGCCTCGAAATTGGGATGTTTGGGATATTTTGAAAACTGCAGGGAGGTTTGGGACAAATGTGACCAAACGCCGCTTTCAGTACTTGGCATATGTTGGGTATAAAAAGTCGTAATTTCAAACTGCGAATACGTGCAGAGAGCCAGAATTTGGCTCCAAAATATGGCTCAGGCCTCGAAATTGGGATGTTTGGGATATTTTGAAAACTGCAGGGAGGTTTGGGACAAATGTGACCAAACGCCGCTTTCAGTACTTGGCATATGTTGGGTATAAAAAAGTCGTAATTTCAAACTGCGAATACGTGCAGAGAGCCAGAATTTGGCTCCAAAATATGGCTCAGGCCTCGAAATTGGGATGTTTGGGATATTTTGAAAACTGCAGGGAGTTTGGGACAAATGTGACCAAACGCCGCTTTCAGTACTTGGCATATGTTGGGTATAAAAAGTCGTAATTTCAAACTGCGAATACGTGCAGAGAGCCAGAATTTGGCTCCAAAATATGGCTCAGGCCTCGAAATTGGGATGTTTGGGATATTTTGAAAACTGCAGGGGAGTTTGTGCAAAATGTGACTCACTGCCGCTTTCAGTACTTGGCATATGTTGGGTATAAAAAGTCGTAATTTCAAACTGCGAATACGTGCAGAGAGCCAGAATTTGGCTCCAAAATATGGCTCAGGCCTCGAAATTGGGATATTTGGGATATTTTGAAAACTGCAGGGGAGTTTGGGACAAATGTGACCAAACGCCGCTTTCAGTACTTGGCATATGTTGGGTATAAAAAGTCGTAATTTCAAACTGCGAATACGTGCAGAGAGCCAGAATTTGGCTCCAAAATATGGCTCAGGCCTCGAAATTGGGATGTTTGGGATATTTTGAAAACTGCAGGGGAGTTTGGGACAAATGTGACCAAACGCCGCTTTCAGTACTTGGCATATGTTGGGTATAAAAAGTCGTAATTTCAAACTGCGAATACGTGCAGAGAGCCAGAATTTGGCTCCAAAATATGGCTCAGGCCTCGAAATTGGGATGTTTGGGATATTTTGAAAACTGCAGGGGAGTTTGTGCAAATGTGACAAACGCCGCTTTCAGTACTTGGCATATGTTGGGTATAAAAAGTCGTAATTTCAAACTGCGAATACGTGCAGAGAGCCAGAATTTGGCTCCAAAATATGGCTCAGGCCTCGAAATTGGGATGTTTGGGATATTTTGAAAACTGCAGGGGAGTTTGGGACAAATGTGACCAAACGCCGCTTTCAGTACTTGGCATATGTTGGGTATAAAAAGTCGTAATTTCAAACTGCGAATACGTGCAGAGAGCCAGAATTTGGCTCCAAAATATGGCTCAGGCCTCGAAATTGGGATGTTTGGGATATTTTGAAAACTGCAGGGAGGTTTGGGACAAATGTGACCAAACGCCGCTTTCAGTACTTGGCATATGTTGGGTATAAAAAGTCGTAATTTCAAACTGCGAATACGTGCAGAGAGCCAGAATTTGGCTCCAAAATATGGCTCAGGCCTCGAAATTGGGATGTTTGGGATATTTTGAAAACTGCAGGGGAGTTTGTGACAAATGTGACCAACTGCCGCTTTCAGTACTTGGCATATGTTGGGTATAAAAAGTCGTAATTTCAAACTGCGAATACGTGCAGAGAGCCAGAATTTGGCTCCAAAATATGGCTCAGGCCTCGAAATTGGGATGTTTGGGATATTTTGAAAACTGCAGGGGAGTTTGGGACAAATGTGACCAAACGCCGCTTTCAGTACTTGGCATATGTTGGGTATAAAAAGTCGTAATTTCAAACTGCGAATACGTGCAGAGAGCCAGAATTTGGCTCCAAAATATGGCTCAGGCCTCGAAATTGGGATGTTTGGGATATTTTGAAAACTGCAGGGGAGTTTGGGACAAATGTGACCAAACGCCCCTTTCAGTACTTGGCATATGTTGGGTATAAAAAGTCGTAATTTCAAACTGCGAATACGTGCAGAGAGCCAGAATTTGGCTCCAAAATATGGCTCAGGCCTCGAAATTGGGATGTTTGGGATATTTTGAAAACTGCAGGGAGGTTTGGGACAAATGTGACCAAACGCCGCTTTCAGTACTTGGCATATGTTGGGTATAAAAAGTCGTAATTTCAAACTGCGAATACGTGCAGAGAGCCAGAATTTGGCTCCAAAATATGGCTCAGGCCTCGAAATTGGGATGTTTGGGATATTTTGAAAACTGCAGGGGAGTTTGGGACAAATGTGACCAAACGCCGCTTTCAGTACTTGGCATATGTTGGGTATAAAAAGTCGTAATTTCAAACTGCGAATACGTGCAGAGAGCCAGAATTTGGCTCCAAAATATGGCTCAGGCCTCGAAATTGGGATGTTTGGGATATTTTGAAAACTGCAGGGAGGTTTGGGACAAATGTGACCAAACTGCCGCTTTCAGTACTTGGCATATGTTGGGTATAAAAAGTCGTAATTTCAAACTGCGAATACGTGCAGAGAGCCAGAATTTGGCTCCAAAATATGGCTCAGGCCTCGAAATTGGGATGTTTGGGATATTTTGAAAACTGCAGGGGAGTTTGGGCAAATGTGACCAAACGCCGCTTTCAGTACTTGGCATATGTTGGGTATAAAAAGTCGTAATTTCAAACTGCGAATACGTGCAGAGAGCCAGAATTTGGCTCCAAAATATGGCTCAGGCCTCGAAATTGGGATGTTTGGGATATTTTGAAAACTGCAGGGAGTTTGGGACAAATGTGACCAAACGCCGCTTTCAGTACTTGGCATATGTTGGGTATAAAAAGTCGTAATTTCAAACTGCGAATACGTGCAGAGAGCCAGAATTTGGCTCCAAAATATGGCTCAGGCCTCGAAATTGGGATGTTTGGGATATTTTGAAAACTGCAGGGGAGTTTGGGACAAATGTGACCAAACGCCGCTTTCAGTACTTGGCATATGTTGGGTATAAAAAGTCGTAATTTCAAACTGCGAATACGTGCAGAGAGCCAGAATTTGGCTCCAAAATATGGCTCAGGCCTCGAAATTGGGATGTTTGGGATATTTTGAAAACTGCAGGGGAGGTTTGGGACAAATGTGACCAAACGCCGCTTTCAGTACTTGGCATATGTTGGGTATAAAAAGTCGTAATTTCAACCAAACGCCGCTTTCAGTACTTGGCATATGTTGGGTATAAAAAAGTCGTAATTTCAAACTGCGAATACGTGCAGAGAGCCAGAATTTGGCTCCAAAATATGGCTCAGGCCTCGAAATTGGGATGTTTGGGATATTTTGAAAACTGCAGGGAGGTTTGTGACAAATGTGACCAACTGCCGCTTTCAGTACTTGGCATATGTTGGGTATAAAAAGTCGTAATTTCAAACTGCGAATACGTGCAGAGAGCCAGAATTTGGCTCCAAAATATGGCTCAGGCCTCGAAATTGGGATGTTTGGGATATTTTGAAAACTGCAGGGAGTTTGGGACAAATGTGACCAAACGCCGCTTTCAGTACTTGGCATATGTTGGGTATAAAAAGTCGTAATTTCAAACTGCGAATACGTGCAGAGAGCCAGAATTTGGCTCAGGCCTCGAAATTGGGATGTTTTGGATATTTTGAAAACTGCAGGGGAGTTTGGGACAAATGTGACCAAACGCCGCTTTCAGTACTTGGCATATGTTGGGTATAAAAAGTCGTAATTTCAAACTGCGAATACGTGCAGAGAGCCAGAATTTGGCTCCAAAATATGGCTCAGGCCTCGAAATTGGGATGTTTGGGATATTTTGAAAACTGCAGGGAGTTTGGGACAAATGTGACCAAACGCCGCTTTCAGTACTTGGCATATGTTGGGTATAAAAAAGTCGTAATTTCAAACTGCGAATACGTGCAGAGAGCCAGAATTTGGCTCCAAAATATGGCTCAGGCCTCGAAATTGGGATGTTTGGGATATTTTGAAAACTGCAGGGGGTTTGGGACAAATGTGACCAAACGCCGCTTTCAGTACTTGGCATATGTTGGGTATAAAAAGTCGTAATTTCAAACTGCGAATACGTGCAGAGAGCCAGAATTTGGCTCCAAAATATGGCTCAGGCCTCGAAATTGGGATGTTTGGGATATTTTGAAAACTGCAGGGAGGTTTGGGACAAATGTGACCAAACGCCGCTTTCAGTACTTGGCATATGTTGGGTATAAAAAGTCGTAATTTCAAACTGCGAATACGAGCATAGAGCCAGAATTTGGCTCCAAAATATGGCTCAGGCCTCGAAATTGGGATGTTTGGGATATTTTGAAAACTGCAGGGGAGTTTGGGACAAATGTGACCAAACGCCGCTTTCAGTACTTGGCATATGTTGGGTATAAAAAGTCGTAATTTCAAACTGCGAATACGTGCAGAGAGCCAGAATTTGGCTCCAAAATATGGCTCAGGCCTCGAAATTGGGATGTTTGGGATATTTTGAAAACTGCAGGGAGTTTGGGACAAATGTGACCAAACGCCGCTTTCAGTACTTGGCATATGTTGGGTATAAAACTCGTAATTTCAAACTGCGAATACGTGCAGAGAGCCTGAATTTGGCTCCAAAATATGGCTCAGGCCTCGAAATTGGGATGTTTGGGATATTTTGAAAACTGCAGGCGAGTTTGGGACAAATGTGACCAAACGCCGCTTTCAGTACTTGGCATATGTTGGGTATAAAAAGTCGTAATTTCAAACTGCGAATACGTGCAGAGAGCCAGAATTTGGCTCCAAAATATGGCTCAGGCCTCGAAATTGGGATGTTTGGGATATTTTGAAAACTGCAGGGAGTTTGGGACAAATGTGACCAAACGCCGCTTTCAGTACTTGGCATATGTTGGGTATAAAAAGTCGTAATTTCAAACTGCGAATACGTGCAGAGAGCCAGAATTTGGCTCCAAAATATGGCTCAGGCCTCGAAATTGGGATGTTTGGGATATTTTGAAAACTGCAGGGAGGTTTGGGACAAATGTGACCAAACGCCGCTTTCAGTACTTGGCATATGTTGGGTATAAAAAGTCGTAATTTCAAACTGCGAATACGTGCAGAGAGCCAGAATTTGGCTCCAAAATATGGCTCAGGCCTCGAAATTGGGATGTTTGGGATATTTTGAAAACTGCAGGGGAGTTTGGGACAAATGTGACCAAACGCCGCTTTCAGTACTTGGCATATGTTGGGTATAAAAATTCGTAATTTCAAACTGCGAATACGTGCAGAGAGCCAGAATTTGGCTCCAAAATATGGCTCAGGCCTCGAAATTGGGATGTTTGGGATATTTTGAAAACTGCAGGGAGTTTGTGCAAAATGTGACTCACTGCCGCTTTCAGTACTTGGCATATGTTGGGTATAAAAAGTCGTAATTTCAAACTGCGAATACGTGCAGAGAGCCAGAATTTGGCTCCA
>NW_025557166.1:0-16244 GCF_020424385.1 Procambarus clarkii
ACACTGGCTCACCACAGGTGGGGTGTGGCCTGGAGGCTCCACACCAACACTGGCTCAACACAGGTGGGGTGGCCTGGAGGCTCCACACCAACACTGGCTCACCACAGGTGGGGTGGCCTGGAGGCTCCACACCAACACTGGCTCACCACAGGTGGGGTGTGGCCTGGAGGCTCTTCACCAACACTGGCTCAACACAGGTGGGGTGGCCTGGAGGCTCCACACCAACACTGGCTCACTACAGGTGGGGTGGCCTGGTGGCTCCACACTAACACTGACTCACCACAAGGGGTGTGGCCTGGAGGCTCCATACCAACACTGGTTCCCCACAGGTGGGGTGGCCTGGAGGCTCCACACCAACACTGGCTCACTACAGGTGGGGTGTGGCCTGGAGGCTCCATACCAACACTGGCTCACCACAGGTGGAGTGGCCTGTAGGCTCCACACCAACACTGGCTCACTACAAGGGGTGTGGCCTGGAGGCTCCACACCAACACTGGCTCAACACAGGTGGGGTGGCCTGGAGGCTCCACACCAACACTGGCTCACCACAGGTGGGGTGGCCTGGAGGCTCCACACCAACACTGGCTCACCACAGGTGGGTACGTGGCCTGTAGGCTCCACACCAACACTGGCTCACCACAGGAGGGGTGGCCTGGAGGCTCCACACCAACACTGGCTCACCACAGGAGGGGTGGCCTAGAGGCTCCACACCAACACTGGCTCACTGTAGGAAGTGTGGCCTGGAGGCTCCACACCAACACTGGCTCTCCACAGGTGGGGTGGCCTGGAGGCTCCACACCAACACTGGCTCACCACAGGTAGGTACGTGGCCTGTAGGCTCCACACCAACACTGGCTCACCACAGGAGGGGTGGCCTGGAGGCTCCACACCAACACTGGCTCACCACAGGAGGGGTGGCCTGGAGGCTCCACACCAACACTGGCTCATTGTAGGAAGTGTGGCCTGGAGGCTCCACACCAACACTGGCTCACCACAGGTGGGGTGGCCTGGAGGCTCCACACCAACACTGGCTCACCACAGGTGGGGTGGCCTGGAGGCTCCACACCAACACTGGGATCATTGTAGGAAGTGTGGCCTGGAGGCTCCACACCAACACTGGCACACTATAGGTGGGGTGGCCTGGAGGCTTCACACCAACACTGGCTCAACACAGGTGGGGTGGCCTGGAGGCTCCACACTAACACTGGCTCACCACAGGGGGTGTGGCCTGGAGGCTCCACACCAACACTGGCTCACCACAGGTGGAGTGGCCTGGAGGCTCCACACCAACACTGGCTCACCACAGGTGGGTTGGCCTGGAGGCTGCACACCAACACTGGCTGACCACAGGTGGGGTGGCCTGGAGGCTCCACACCAACACTGGCTGACCACAGGTGGGGTGGCCTGGAGGCTCCACAACAACACTGGTTCACCACAGGTGGGGTGGCCTGGAGGCTCCACACCAACACTGGTTCACCACAGGGGGTGTGGCCTGGAGGCTCCACACCAACACTGGCTCACCACAGGTGGAGTGGCCTGGAGGCTCCACACCAACACTGGCTCACCACAGGTGGGGTGGCCTGGAGGCTCCACACCAACACAGGCTCACCACAGGTGGGGTGGCCTGGAGGCTCCACACCAACACTGGCTCACCACAAGGGGTGTGGCCTGGAGGCTCTTCACGAACACTGGTTCAACACAGGTGGGGTGGCCTGGAGGCTCCACACCAACACTGGCTCACTACAGGTGGGGTGGCCTGGTGGCTCCACACTAACACTGGCTCACCACAAGGGGTGTGGCCTGGAGGCTCCATACCAACACTGGTTCCCCACAGGTGGGGTGGCCTGGAGGCTCCACACCAACACTGGCTCACCACAGGTAGGGTGGCTTGGAGTCTCCACACCAACACTGGCTCACCACAGGTGGGGTGGCCTGGAGTCTCCACACCAACACTGGCTCACCACAGGTGGAGTGGCCTGGAGGCTCCATGTAACACGGGTTAGAGTTCCTCTCTCTACTTCTCTTCCTTCTACTCCCTCTACCCGTATTCTTACTTTTTATTCTCTACCAAGGGACTCCAAAACTTTTACCAAAGCCAACTCCACGCCACGTGGTCCTAAGACGATTGACCGACTTAGGATTCTACACCCAGTATGACGTGACCTAGGCTCTGAGCAAAACCCTAGAGTCGCCTCTACGCTGCCACCACCAGACCAGCAACACAGAGCAATGATCGAGGTCTGGATCGATCACGCTAATTAATCAACCTTGGGGCTTGATCCCCACTCGATGACCGTGGAAACTTAAGAGTGTGAAATTAATTACACGGGAATGATTCGATGTTAGAATCGGCGCCCAATCCAACTCTACCTCGTGTGGACCACGTGACCAGGACAAGTTTACACATAAAACACATGGAAATAATGAAATGCAAAATATTAACAAATTTAATTTTATTAAAAGAAAAACTAAAACAAAATCTAAATATGTTCACTCCCTGTCACTTTAACACTCCCTACTTGACCTGAATGGCAATGAAGACTATTCTATAAGTAACCATAGCAACTATACCTCTATGTTTTACCAGCTAAAAGATGTTGGGCTGGTCTTGGGGAGAGGTAAGATGTTTGACCTCTCCCAGCTGCTCGGCAGATCACACTGATCTCTCTCTTGTCTGGTCTACCCCAGACAGAACATTGTATCCTTCCGCCTAGTCAAAGTTTTACCAAGTTACTAGCCAGGTTTAAGTTATAACAATTAACCTCTGTTGTACTTAATTGATCCAGACTGGTTGAATTATTTTACTGAAATTAAATTACACAAACATCTACGGCAGAGCTGTTCCCGATCACAAAAATGGTTATTAAAACTTTTGAGAAATCGTAGACCTGTCAACCCTGATGGCCTATGACCGCCGGTCACTCCGCCTTACAAGTTAGATCTGATTCGTGACGTCACTGATGGTGACTTAAACTCAATAATTAGAATACTCTTGATATTGTATCCAGTACTATTATACAATACAATTTTAATGCAAAATGAATAAAGGCTAATTTTCTCTAAATTACTGAATACTATAGGATGGTTCATTATACGCAGCTATGAACAAAGATGCCCGCCATTTGTGACTCAGACCTGCTAATTCCCAGGGGACTGGGCGTTGTTGAGAGGTCAGGTCCCTACTCGAACTTCTGGAACCTTCTGGAATAATTCTTACAACAGCCTAGTTTGTTACAACCCCCCCGCACAAGCACTTAGTAAACCTTGTTAATTTGTTAAAAAAAATCACGAGGTTTAGTATCCAAACCCCCAATTCAACTCATGCCACAAACAAAAGCTAACCTAACTAATAAAATTTGACAAATAATAGTCCCATATCATAATAAACATGTTCATATTTCATAAATTTCTCAGCTGTCAACTGACAGCAATCCTCAAACATCAGGAAACATACATCCTATCCTTACTGACATAGCTAAATAACATGTCCCTACTCTACCATCAAAGACTAGCTATTAAACTCTCTTGGCTCTTCACTACTTAGCTACTTCACTACTTCACTGACTTAGCGACTCCAGAGTGGTCTAGTCGGAGGAGAACGTGTTCTCATCTGGATAGATTGCGATCGAGCCTGTCGGAACGGTTGTGTACCTGCAGGGCACAAATATTTGTGTGTCCCCTCCTGTAGCTGCCTCTGTTTCGACAGGTTCCCTGGATAGCTGGAATTGGCATGGCCCTAGGAAAGTGGGGAAGGGGTGAAATCCGTTGGGCCCACGGATGGATACCTTTAATCCATAGACCTAGGGTAGGTCTAATCACCTGGGATTCGAACCCACGGTGGGAATAAGGGAGGAGATTTGGGGGAGGAGGGACACAAATGGTTCCTGGAACCAAACCTCACATAAATCCGGACACTCACACACACACACACACACCCTTATCCGAACATTCACAGGGACACTCACACACACACATCCATAGACTGTGATAAGGGAGACCATCTGAGGGGACACAGATGGCCTCCTGAAACCACAGATATAACCGGACACATATTCATTTGTTTTATTATGTAGTGCTGGGAAGACGGGACACCACGAGCGTAGCTCTCATCCTGTAACTACACTTAGGTAATTACACTTAGGTAATTACTAGCCAAGTCCATGTGTCCTCTAGAGCCGGCCACACCGTGCTCAAACAAACATTAAAGTTATAACTTCAGACTGAACTTTCAGTCATCCGGGAGCGTACTACGGAACTATCAGGTACACATCCGTGTACTAACCACTCCCCATCAATGTCAACCTTGACATGTTAAGGAACACACCTAATGTTTATTACATATATCTAAAAATAAAAAAAAAATTCCTATACTATGTCACAGGTTTCAGCTGACTGTACAGCCAAGTGTTCTCACTCACTAGAAGTGTCAATGTTTATATTGGTCCGCCTCTCCTGTGTTCAAACATTCTGCAAAAATAGCACAACATAATTTTCCATAACCGTTTGTTCTGGGCTGAGACAATTACACAGGGGCTTCGATTTTGATTACTGACCAATTTATAGAGTTAAATTTTCATATATTATACCAGAATTATTATTTTAAATCTGTTTTTCAACATTTAAAAAATATTGTAATTCTAACTCTGTTTTTCAACATTTAAACAAAAGTGTCCAGATGTTCTTTACACAGATGTTCAGAGCCAACTTTGTTGTTTGTATCAATTGTTCATATTGAGTAAACGAGAAGAAAAAAAATCGATGCTGCTGGATGCTGAATGTAGTCGCTGACGATGACGGTGTCGATCTTGCTTCTCCCCATGTGTAGACATCAATACCTGGTCCTCTTGTACTCCCATCCGGTACTCCTGAATGACGACAGAGTGTAGTAGAGCTGAGTGCCAAGTGACAGCTGTAGAATACTGTTACTTCGGCCATTAATCTTGCTCTCGACAGTCCACACGCCTTCATATCAATCACAGTTCACACGGCAGTCTTGATGTTAAACTTGACGGCGCAGATGACCACAGCCGAGCAGGACTGGATGTACCAACGGTGTCTCTTAGCATGAGTGGTGTCAGAAGGTCGTAGAGGCAGGTTGCTTGTTTGCAGAACAGGTGAATCTCGTCTTCCATCATTGCTCACGTCATCTCAGGCGTTTCTTGATGTCACCAGGTTACTAGGCCGTAAACACCAACTGTGTATACCCTCGTACCGCCGACTTTAGGCCAAAGGAGACAATTTTGCGACCTTCTATTGGCGAGTCCCGGTACTCTGTAGGGAAACCGTGCCTTCCACCTGTGACCGCCTTACTTCCGCTTTCTTGTTACTTCAGATGACGTAATTATTAATCTTCCGGCGAAATTCTTGAGTACTGCTACGTGCTTTCCATTTCTTGACCTCTCCTCCAACACTGCTGGAAAGGCTGCAGTCTTGATGACGCAGCAGGTGGGTAGTGGTGATCTCGAGACAGCTACCCCGGCGTTGTATGGCACCTCCGGTGACTGCTATAATGTAGACAGCTCGCTGGCCCTGACAACCTCGTTAGTGACGTGAGGCGTCGGCCGGGTGACTCTTGGACAGTCACTTATCCCCAAAGTAACTGATGTATGGGTTACTGGGTCTGGTGGGGGGAGGGCTTTGTGTAACGTGCCTCCCCCCTCGGTCTTTACAGACAAGGGTTCACGTGTGGCTGGAACAACTGGGTCGGTGTACCAATCAGACCTGGGAACAGACAGACACAACACAGCGGAAGCATAGATATACTCTGGGTTTGGTGGAGGTGGAACCCAAGAGCACGGTAAAAGTTGCTACCTGAGTTAAGTATAGACATAGTACACCTCATTGCCTTTACAGGAAAATCTAATGAATACTAAATTATACTAACCAAGGAAGTTACTTTACTGTACAGCGCGAGATCTCGTCACCATAGGGTGGCGAGACTGCACCTGACTACTGATGAGCGATGACAGAGGGTCATCCTCATCTTCTGACTCGTCGGTGAAGCCATGAGTCAGCACTGCTGAGTCAGGAACTAGACCCGCTGAAGGCAGTTCTAATTCCTCTCTAGCATGATAATGTTTCAATTTATTCACGTGAATTGTCCTTTCCACCTGGTCCTCGAACACTCCTTTTATAACAAGATTAACCGGCCCCGCCCTTTTAATTACTCTATATGGTCCTCGCCACCTCGGAGCTAGTTTCCTGCTCTGATTGGCGGGCGCAGCCTCATTCACTCTCAATACGAGGCTTCCTTCCTTCAACTCAAGAGGGCGCACTTTCTTGTCATAAAATTGAGCATACCGAGTCCGTGCCTTCTTGGACGCTTCGGCTGCAATATTCCATGCATTTCTCATTTTTCCAAGGACCTCTGAAGGATAGTCCTCCCCGTATGCAACATTATGTCTGTTAAGCAGACCTGAGGGGAAATTGCATGAATTACCAGTAAATAAATGAAGTGGTTGGGTGTTAATTGATTGGTGGATGGCAGTATTCAAGGCGAACTGAACATAGGGTAGGTGTTCATCCCAGGTGTTTGCATCATGTTCAGCAAGGATTGCAAGCATATCCTTGACTGAACGATTAGTCCGTTCCGTCATTCCGTTTGCTTGTGGGTGGTAGGCTGTTGTAAAAGCCGAAGTTGTCTCTAAAATCTTACAAACTTCTCTAAATATATTCCCATTGAATTCTTGACCCCGGTCAGAGACTAAAACTTTAGGAGGTCCGAATACAGTAACGAACCTATGCAAGAACGCATCTGCAACCGTACGAGAATCCTTCTGAGGTAATGCAACTAGTGTAGTGTATCTAGACAGATGGCCAACTAGCACCAACACATATCTGTTACCTGAATGACTGTGGTGTAAATCAATCAGATCGGCCCCCACACGATCTAACGGTTCGCGAATTTCAGGGAATTCCTGAAGTGGGGCTTGTACCTTAAGGGTACCTTTCCTCCTCTGGCAACGAGAGCACGACTTCACGAAATTGATTACCTCAGAAAGTAATCCTGGAAAATAAAATAGAGACTTTGCTTTTAAGTGCGTTTTAAAGATCCCCGGATGCCCTGCAATTTTAGAAGCATGTGCAAGCTTTAACGTTGATGACCGCAACGCGTCCGGAATAACTAGCTGAAATACTGCCCTATCATTCTGGCTGTTAACATAATACAGAACGCCCTGTTTCATCTCAAAATCATGTATAGGTAAGTTCTTTTTCTTTTTCGGGTATTTTCCTCCCTCTAAATACTCAATAATCTCTTTCCATCTAGGCTCGCTCATCTGGTATTCTCTCATTTTATCTGATGGAATGGTTTCAATGTTTTCATTAATTTGAACTGCCGCTATATTTCTACTTAGCGTATCTGGCACAACATGTGCTGGACCAGGCTTGTACAAAATCTGGAACGAGTGGGCCGAAAGTTCGTGAGACCAGCGTGACATTCGTGGGCATTTTGTTCGCTTCTTAAATATGTGTGTTAACGCTCGATGGTCTGTGTAGATTACAAAATGCCGCTGAAATAGGTAAGGCTCGAAATACCTAACTGATTCTACTACTGCCAGTGCCTCCCGATCCGTAGCTGAATAACGAACTTCAGGTCCTTTGACCTTCCTACTGAAATAGGCTACTGGATGGGGTAAATTATCTGCGTCTCCCTGAATTAAGCACCCGCCAATAGCAATACCGCTGGCGTCAGTGTGCACTTCCCACTCTTTCTCAAAATCAGGAATAGCCAATACCGGTGTCGTGATTAGTTGGTCTTTCAGTTTGCGATAGGCCTCGTCATGTTCAGATTTCCACACAAACTTCGCATTTTTCTTTGTCAGATCAGTCAGGGGTGATGAAATGCCCGCGAAACCTTCAATATGACGACGAAAATATCCGGCCGCCCCCAAAAACCTACGCACGTCCTTTGCTGTCCTTGGAGTAGGCATGTCAGCAATGGCGCGGCAAGAATCTGGGTCAGGTCGGATACCGTCTGGGCACACCTGGAACCCCAGAAATTTGAATTTCTGAGCCGCCAGGGTGCACTTCTGAACATTCAGCCTGAAACCTGCCTGATCTAACAACTTCAAAGTCTCAGTCAAGTCCTGTAGGTGTTCCTCAAACGTCCTGGAATATATCACAACATCATCCAGGTACGCTAAAGAATGCCTACCCAGTACCGGACTAAGGATAAAGTTGATGGCCCTCTGAAACGACGAAGGCGCTGTCTTCAAACCAAACGGCATCCTACGGAATTGATAAGTGTGCCTACCATCCGAGAATGCTGTTTTTTCCCTATCCTGTTCTGCCACCGGAATCGCCCAATACGCCGATTTTGCGTCAAGAGTTGAGAAATACTTAGCAGCACCAAATTGATCTATTATCTCCTGTATTCGGGGCAACGGATACACATCACCCTTAGTTAATTCGTTCACCTTCCGGTAGTCAACACAGAAACGATAACTACCGTCCGGTTTCCGAACTAGCACAACAGGAGAGAGCCACGGTGACGTACTAGGCTCTATCACGCCCTGTCTCAACATTTTCTGGCACTCCTCCCTGATAATGTTCTTTGCCTGTTCCGGCAACCTCCACTGTCTTGTGTACACAGGCAAATGGTCACCAGTTGGAATGGTGTGCTCGATCTTATCAAGGAGACCAATCTGGTCATCCTCTGTCGCAAACAATTTCGGGAATTTTCGTAAAACTCCTCTCAGTGCCTTCCTATCCGCCTGTGCAACATGTTGCAAATCAAGTGCTGAAATTAATTTTTCTATTTCCTCTACATTCTGTGCAACATTTCTCGTTTCGTATTGTACTTTGGATGGTGTTTTAGTGTTCAACATATTCAGTGCACTACATTGTGCAGTGACGGCTGGCGTCTCAGCTGACTCATGGTGAAAGATTTCTGTGTCCTCCACCATGGTTCCCTGAGATACCCTATCACCTGCCCTGAAGCGAAAAGTCTTATGTGAAAGATTGACAACTGGAATGAGTGCACCTTTATTGAGCACTACAACTAAGTGATGAGGAATTAATAAACTATCACATCTCCCAGCCACCTGAAGGGTGGTACCTGGTTGTATGTGACGTCCCACGGCTACTTTAATAAATTTAACAGAATGTGGTGGGCAACTCTGTTTGGTCAATGCATGCAAGGCGCATGACCTCGTAACTGTGTCTGGAAGAGACTTAAAAATCAATTTTGGATAGTGCGCATTATATTTCAGCTTCCTCTTAATTGAAGCTACAACTGGGGGATGGTCGATCATCTCCACTGGGTAGGAAGTCTGTCCCAACTGCAACCTGCAGTTCCTAGCCCCTTTTTGAGCAGACAAGGAATAATCAAATCGCGACAGAAAATCAGTTCCCATTAAGATGTGACCAGGAAAATCAAGGTTCTCTACGATCGTACATGTATGAGGCTGCAATTCCCCATCAATCTCAAAATTAACTGTACCTTGACCTACGATCTCAATCTTTTCCCCATTGACTGCTGTTAATGTCTTTGCGCAACGTTTAAGACGTGCATACTTAAAATTGCTGAAGGCTGACTTTTTAATTACCGTTGCCTGGCTTCCTGTATCAACAAAAGCTGTCAATCTCACACCTTCCACTTTCACCTCAAAAGTAGGCCTACCATCACTAGGAGCCTGCTTTCATGCTTTCGTAGGAGTGACTTCGCAATCCCTCTGTATATGCCCGCGCTTCCAGCAGGAGTAACACCTCCGCGGATCTCTGTTGGTACCCCGCGCAGGGTGGCTCGAACTTGCAGCTGAGGGCTGCTTCCCGCCTGATGAACCCGCGCCACAGTTCCTCGGCTTGGCTCCCTCGCCTTTACTTAACGCCTCTACGTATGGCGACAACTGAGTGCCCGGCGTCTCCGTGCGCATCTGCCTGTCTAAGGCTGTGGCGGCCTGGGGTTGGGGTTGAGGTATGGTGTGGGTGGCCTGGGGTTGGGGTGTGGATGGAGGTTGGGGTTGAGGTATGGTGTGGGTGGCCTCGGGTTGGGGTGTGGATTGATGTTGGGGTTGAGGTATGGTGTGGGTGACCTCAGGCTGGGGTGTGGATTGAGGTTGGGGTGGGTATGGGGTGGCCTGGGGCTGGAATGGGTATGGGTATGGGTATGGGGTGGCCTGGGGTTGGAATGGGTATGGGTATGGGGTGGCCTGGGGTTGGAATGGGTATGGAGTGGCCTGGGGTTGGGGGAAGGGTTGGTATGGGAACTGAGGATGGGGTTGGGGTTGTTGTAGTGACGGATGAGGTGTACCTAGGTGTTGTGGGTGCTGTGGTATTGGTGTTATGTTGGGTAGTTCCTGCTGTTGGTGTGGTTGTTCATGTTCCCGTTGAACAGGTTGCTGTTCTCTACCGAGCGAAGTGGGACGTCCTGCCATACTAACTGAGGCCCCCTGTCTGCCCTGCTGGCATGGCGTCGATGTTATTTGTGGGGGAACCCAAGACGGCTCTCCCCACTCATGGGACGACTCCTCGCAAGACTCCCCACTCATGTCAATAATAGTATCTCTCCAGGGATGGAAAGATACCCTCGACTGCCGAGTCCCATGCAGAACCCGTGAACTCGTCGCTTCAGTCCCACTGACCCCACCTATGGTGCCAGTTGAGCTACCTGAGCGGTCCCCAGTGGTGTCGGAAGAGGTGCTATCCTCTACACTCCCATTCCCACTGGTCCCTACTGACTGGTCATTATCTGGGTTAAACATTTTCTGTGATTCCTGGTGTGCCACGTCTCTTCTAAACTACCCTATAGTACACCCTCGACCCGGACTCACTACAACCGTGATCTTACACAAATAATAATAAAAAAAAAATCGCAACTCTTTTCCAAGAAACAACTACTAAATCCCCAAAATAGGAAATACACCGATTTATCGAGAGAATCGCTGAAGTGAATCCAATGAATGTCTGCCCCGCACTCGTGTCTGACCGTGAAATATCCCACAGTTCTATTGCTGAAACCTAAGTCCTTTACGTTAAAAAAATTAAAGAATCTAATTTATATAAAACAATTTAAATGATAACGTAACTAACGCGCAGCACTCGTGATGGATTAATAAAGAATATTTACTGTACTTGAATACTAAACGCGCTTGAGGTGAGCAGCGTGGCCACTGATGACTGATGGAGCGGGACCAGCTGCGCTGAAAAAAACTAAGTCCCGCGTTTTTTCGCTTAAACGCTGAAAAATCAAAATTTTTGTTCTGAAGGAAAATAACTAGTTTTACGTTAATAAACCGCTCTAGCGATTAATATAGACACCCAGGACCTATAAATGCTTACTAAAAATTGAATTTTTTATAAAAAACTGCGTTTTTACTCAATTGCTGGACTCTGCCAATTTTCCTGACTCCGAGGGAAAAATTTCTATCACCCCAAATATCACAAAACTCCTTTAATTCACAAAAATTTGGGTTTCTCGTTTCCAGATATAAATACGTTATTATTTACTACTGACGTTGTATACAGAACAATACTGACACATCGGGCGGTTTCAACACTCACTAATTCGAATTTTCGTCAAAATCCGAGATTTTCACCTCAAATGGACTCTGACAAAATTACAACACGATTTTCTCGAAAAATAACTAAATTCGGCAAAAATGTAATTATCACTGTTTAATGCTTTACGAACAGAATTACGTCCCTTGCGCGCACTAGAGAGTAATACTGACCCTAGGATATACACAAAACATGAAAATTAGAATTTCCGCCAAAAAGTCAGATTCTAGCCCAAGCTGGACTTAGAAAATTTTCCACCTACGTTTCTACTGAAAACAGAATTCTAAGTCTACAAACACAATTCTACCGTCTTACTGGTAACAACTAGAAAATATCACTCGCATCGACTGGGAAATCCTAATGATACCCAGATCATACACGTGACCCACGAATACAAATTAATTACAGTTAACGACTTTCCGACATTGACTTAGCCGAAAACTTATCCCAAAATACTTAGAAATATTCCATGGACTCTATTAAGCATTTACACGCAACTTACTATCCCTTAAACTCCTTCACTTATCTATCGTGACCCACATATAGCCCTAAGTCCAGAGGGTTAACTACGCTTTAGCAACAACGCCTCTGACTTAGACTAATACAACAGGGAATAGCAAAACTTAATGTACGCACTTAGCCTAATATGCAAGAAAATGCTAAACACTTTGATAAAAAAAATTTTAACCGGTGATTGAATGTAAGGGAAAAAAAAATTAATCTAGAACAACGCAAATAGACGGAAATTACTTTATAAATTTAAGTATACTTAATTCAAAAATGCACTCGACTTAATCTTATAATTGCTCCTACCGGCTCGCCGTACCACACCTAGCCTAGGGGCCACACCCTCTAGGTTCCAACAGAGCGACACGCAGCTTTCAGCAACAATTATGACTAGGGACGACTCAACCTCCACTAAGTGTGCGATCACTTAGTTGTTGAATCGCTGCTAGGTAGGTTACTAGTCCGTCCCTCGGAGGCCGCAACGCCCTTCACGGATTACGTTTTTCCTAGCGTTTTGGGTCGTCTAATAACGCCCTCGGACTATCTACTGGCGTCCCACAGATATATCCGCCCCCGACAGCCCTCAAGGAACTGCTGTTGAGAGTATGGCGGCTCCCAACACCTCTGAATTAATTGCAATGGGTCGAGTATGGTACCCAGTCCAATCAACTCGGAGCGGTCTCCTTTTCAATAAATCTATTTTAACAGCCTAATCTTACTAACTAATCCTTAATCATATCAGCCCGCATGACTCAAGATTCGCCAATCCCCACTCAAACGCACTGTTGTGAGGCGCACTGCTAATCCTGGCCCGCGGCTGTCTCCTTAGCATCCGCGCACGTGTTCGAACGGCTAGACGCGTGAGCCTTTCAACAATTTCAAACAAAATTGTTGAAACCACCGCTGTGCACCATTGTAACACGGGTTAGAGTTCCTCTCTCTACTTCTCTTCCTTCTACTCCCTCTACCCGTATTCTTACTTTTTATTCTCTACCAAGGGACTCCAAAACTTTTACCAAAGCCAACTCCACGCCACGTGGTCCTAAGACGATTGACCGACTTAGGATTCTACACCCAGTATGACGTGACCTAGGCTCTGAGCAAAACCCTAGAGTCGCCTCTACGCTGCCACCACCAGACCAGCAACACAGAGCAATGATCGAGGTCTGGATCGATCACGCTAATTAATCAACCTTGGGGCTTGATCCCCACTCGATGACCGTGGAAACTTAAGAGTGTGAAATTAATTACACGGGAATGATTCGATGTTAGAATCGGCGCCCAATCCAACTCTACCTCATGTGGACCACGTGACCAGGACAAGTTTACACATAAAACACATGGAAATAATGAAATGCAAAATATTAACAAATTTAATTTTATTAAAAGAAAAACTAAAACAAAATCTAAATATGTTCACTCCCTGTCACTTTAACACTCCCTACTTGACCTGAATGGCAATGAAGACTATTCTATAAGTAACCATAGCAACTATACCTCTATGTTTTACCAGCTAAAAGATGTTGGGCTGGTCTTGGGGAGAGGTAAGATGTTTGACCTCTCCCAGCTGCTCGGCAGATCACACTGATCTCTCCCTTGTCTGGTCTACCCCAGACAGAACATTGTATCCTTCCGCCTAGTCAAAGTTTTACCAAGTTACTAGCCAGGTTTAAGTTATAACAATTAACCTCTGTTGTACTTAATTGATCCAGACTGGTTGAATTATTTTACTGAAATTAAATTACACAAACATCTACGGCAGAGCTGTTCCCGATCACAAAAATGGTTATTAAAACTTTTGAGAAATCGTAGACCTGTCAACCCTGATGACCTATGACCGCCGGTCACTCCGCCTTACAAGTTAGATCTGATTTGTGACGTCACTGATGGTGACTTAAACTCAATAATTAGAATACTCTTGATATTGTATCCAGTACTATTATACAATACAATTTTAATGCAAAATGAATAAAGGCTAATTTTCTCTAAATTACTGAATACTATAGGATGGTTCATTATACGCAGCTATGAACAAAGATGCCCGCCATTTGTGACTCAGACCTGCTAATTCCCAGGGGACTGGGCGTTGTTGAGAGGTCAGGTCCCTACTCGAACTTCTGGAACCTTCTGGAATAATTCTTACAACAGCCTAGTTTGTTACATCCACACCAACACTGGCTCACCACAGGTGGGGTGTGGCCTGGAGGCTCCACACCAACACTGGCTCAACACAGGTGGGGTGGCCTGGAGGCTCCACACCAACACTGGCTCACCACAGGTGGGGTGGCCTGGAGGCTCCACACCAACACTGGCTCACCACAGGTGGGGTGTGGCCTGGAGGCTCTTCACCAACACTGGCTCAACACAGGTGGGGTGGCCTGGAGGCTCCACACCAACACTGGCTCACTACAGGTGGGGTGGCCTGGTGGCTCCACACTAACACTGACTCACCACAAGGGGTGTGGCCTGGAGGCTCCATACCAACACTGGTTCCCCACAGGTGGGGTGGCCTGGAGGCTCCACACCAACACTGGCTCACCACAAGGGGTGTTGCCTGGAGGCTCCACACAAACTCTGGCTCAACACAGGTGGGGTGGCCTGGAGGCTCCACACCAACACTGGCTCACTACAGGTGGGGTGTGGCCTGGAGGCTCCATACCAACACTGGCTCACCACAGGTGGAGTGGCCTGTAGGCTCCACACCAACACTGGCTCACCACAAGGGGTGTGGCCTGGAGGCTCCACACCAACACTGGCTCAACACAGGTGGGGTAGCCTGGAGGCTCCACACCAACACTGGCTCACCACAGGTGGGGTGGCCTGGAGGCTCCACACCAACACTGGCTCACCACAGGTGGGTACGTGGCCTGTAGGCTCCACACCAACACTGGCTCACCACAGGAGGGGTGGCCTGGAGGCTCCACACCAACACTGGCTCACCACAGGAGGGGTGGCCTGGAGGCTCCACACCAACACTGGCTCACTGTAGGAAGTGTGGCCTGGAGGCTCCACACCAACACTGGCTCACCACAGGTGGGGTGGCCTGGAGGCTCCACACCATCACTGGCTCACCACAGGTGGGTACGTGGCCTGTAGGCTCCACACCAACACTGGCTCACCACAGGAGGGGTGGCCTGGAGGCTCCACACCAACACTGGCTCACCACAGGAGGGGTGGCCTAGAGGCTCCACACCAACACTGGCTCACCACAGGTGGGGTGGCCTGGAGGCTCCACACCAACACTGGCTCACCACAGGTGGGGTGGCCTGGAGGCTCCACACCAACACTGGGATCATTGTAGGAAGTGTGGCCTGGAGGCTCCACACCAACACTGGCTCACTATAGGTGGGGTGGCCTGGAGGCTCCACACCAACACTGGCTCAACACAGGTGGGGTGGCCTGGAGGTTCCACACTAACACTGGCTCACCACAGGTGGGGTGGCCTGGAGGCTCCACACCAACACTGGCTCACCACAGGTGGGGTGGCCTGGAGGCTCCACACCAACACTGGATAACTACAGGTGGGGTGGCCTGGAGGCTCCACACCAACACTGGCTCACCACAGGTGGGTTGGCCTGGAGGCTCCATACCAACACTGGCTCACCACATTTGGGGGTGGCCTGGAGGCTCCACACCAACACTGGTTCACCACAGGGGGTGTGGCCTGGAGGCTCCACACCAACACTGGCTCACCACAGGTGGAGTGGCCTGGAGGCTCCACACCAACACTGGCTCACCACAGGTGGGGTGGCCTGGAGGCTCCACACCAACACTGGCTCACCACAGGTGGGGTGGCCTGGAGGCTCCACACCAACACTGGCTCACCACAGGTGGAGTGGCCTGGAGGCTCAACCCCAACACTGGCTCGCCATACGTGGGGTGGCCTGGAGGCTCCACACCATTACTGGCTCACCACAGGTGGGGTGGCCTGGAGGCTCCACACCAACACTGGCTCACCACAGGTGGGGTGTGGCCTGGAGGCTCCACACCAACACTGGCTCACCACAGGTGGGGTGTGGCCTGGAGGCTCCACACCAACACTGGCTCACTGTAGGAAGTGTTGCCTGGAGGCTCCACACCAACACTGGCTCACCACAGGTGGGGTGGCCTGGAGGCTCCACACCAACTCTATCTCACCACAGGTGGGGTGGCCTGGAGGCTCCACACCAACACTGGCTCACTACAGGTGGGGTGGCCTGGAGACTCCACACCAACACTGGCTCGCCATATGTGGGGTG
>NW_025557167.1:0-22656 GCF_020424385.1 Procambarus clarkii
ACACCTTAATCTATATTTATGAAATAGGTTGTTTGTTTAATTGAACGTGGACAGAGGAGAGTTACTGTGTGCCAGCCTCACCAAACTATGCAGGAGTCGGTAATTGGGCAGTTTGGATCGGCCCCCTTGCAACCCTTGAAACCAAATTCTAACCTCACTAAATACCAGATAAAAAGATTCAGCCAATATATTAATTCCTACATGATTGGGAGACGCCTGAATCAAGAGAAATCTTGCTAAGAAATCATGCTTAATCCATATTTTTTCCGACATTTTAGGAAACCCATCATTATACATTGTCATGATTCTTGACTGGCGGTAAAGACAAAATAAGAAAAAGCAAAACAGTGGTTCTTGTTAAGCTTGTAAAGCTAGAGTAACATACAAACAGACTGCCAGGGATATAACGTTTGCAAATACTAGAGTATTACCGGCCTATATCAACAACTTTGTTGACATAAACGATAAAAGTTGTTGATTAGTGTGACGGTTACTAATATAAACTCATAACAAAGGGCTTATGTATTGTAACTTTGATGCTGTGAATCATCATATATTAATGCTGCTACAACTGTGTGTGTGTTACACCTGCCGCCACCACCACTACTGATACACCTGCTGCCACCACCACTACTGGAACACCTGCTGCCACCACTGCTACTGATACACCTGCCATCACCACCACTACTGGAACACCTGCCACCACCACCACTACCACTACTGATACACCCTGCCACCACCACACTGGAACACCACCACTACTGATACACCTGCCATCACCACCACTACTGGAACACCTGCCACCACCACCACTACCACTACTGATACACCTGCCACCACCACCACTACTGATACACCTGCCACCACCACCACTACTGGAACACCTGCCACCACCACCACTACTGGAACACCTGCCACCACCACCACTACCACTACTGATACACCTGCTACCACCACCACTACTGATACACCTACCACCACCACCACCACTACTGATACACCTGCCACCACCACCACTACCACTACTGATACACCTGCCACCACCACCACCACCACTACTGATACACCTGCCACTGATACACCTGCCACCACCACCACCACCACTACTGGAACACCTGCCACCACCACCACTACTGGAACACCTGCCATCACCACCACCACCACCATCACTACTGACCACCACCTGAACACCTGCCACCACCACCACCACTACTGATACACCTGCCACCACCACCACCACCACTACTGATACACCTGCCACCACCACCACTACTGGAACACCTGCCACCACCACCACTACTGGAACTACCTGCCACCACCACCACCCTACTGATACACCTGCCACCACCACCACTACCACCACCACCACTACTGATACACCTGCCACCACCACCACTACTGGACCACTACACCTGCCACCACCACCACCACACACTACTGATACACCTGCCACCACCACCACTACTGATACACCTGCCACCACCACCACTACTGATACACCTGCCACCACCACCACCACTACTGATACACCTGCCATCACCACCACTACTGATACACCTGCCACCACCACCACCACCACTACTGATACACCTGCCACCACCACCACTACTGATACACCTGCCACCACCACCACCACCACTACTGATACACCTGCCACCACCACCACCACTACTGATACACCTGCCACCACCACCACTACTGATACACCTGCCACCACCACCACCACCACTACTGATACACCTGCCACCACCACCACCACTACTGATACACCTGCCACCACCACCACTACTGATACACCTGCCACCACCACCCACTACTGATACACCTGCCACCACCACCACCACCACTGATACACCTGCCACCCACACCACTACTGGAACACCTGACCACACCCTACTGGACACACCTGCCACCACCACCCACTACTGATACACCTGCCACCACCACCACCACTACTGACCTGCCACCACCACACCTGCCTGCCACCACCACCACTACTGATACACCTGCCACCACCACCACCACTACTGATACACCTGCCACCACCACCACTACTGATACACCTGCCATCACCACCACCACTACTGATACACCTGCCATCACCACCACCACTACTGATACACCTGCCATCACCACTACCACTACTGATACACCTGCCATCACCACCACCACTACTGATACACCTGCCACCACCACCACTACCACTACTGATACACCTGCCACCACCACCACTACTGATACACCTGCCACCACCACCACCACTACTGATACACCTGCCACCATCACCACCACTACTGATACACCTGCCACCACCACCACTACTGATACACCTGCCATCACCACTACCACTACTGATACACCTGCCACCACCACCACCACTACTGATACACCTGCCACCACCACCACTACCACTACTGATACACCTGCCACCACCACCACCACTACTGATACACCTGCCACCACCACCACCACTACTGATACACCTGCCACCACCACTGATACACCTGCCACCACCACCACCACCACTACTGATACACCTGCCACCACCACCACCACTACTGATACACCTGCCACCACCACCACTACTGATACACCTGCCACCACCACCACCACTGATAGACCCTACTGATACACCTGCCACCACCACCACCAGCTACTGATACACCTGCCATCACCACCACCACTTCTGATACACCTGCCACCACCACCACTACCACTACTGATACACCTGCCACCACCACCACCACTACTGATACACCTGCCACCACCACCACTACTGATACACCTGCCACCACCACCACTACTGATACACCTGCCACCACCACCACCACTACTGATACACCTGCCACCACCACCACCACCACTACTGATACACCTGCCACCACCCACCACTACTGATACACCTGCCACACCTGCCACCACCACCACTACTGATACACCTGCCACCACCACCACCACTACTGATACACCTGCCATCACCACCACCCACTACTGATACCACCACCACCACCACTACTGATACACCTGCCACTACTGATACACCCACCACCACCACCACTACTGATACACCTGCCACCACCACCACCACTACTGATACACCTGCCACCACCACCACTACTGATACACCTGCCACCACCACCACCACTACTGATACACCTGCCACCACCACCACCACCACTACTGATACACCTGCCACCACCACCACTACTGATACACCTGCCACCACCACCACCACCACTACCTGATACACCTGCCACCACCACCACTACTGAACACCTGCCACCACCACCACCACTACTGATACACCTGCCACCACCACCACCACTACTGATACACCTGCCACCACCACCACTACTGATACACCTGCCACCACCACTACCACCACACCACCACCACCACTACTGATACACCTGCCACCACCACCACCACCACTACTGATACACCTGCCACCACCACCACCACCACTACCTGCCATACCACTACTGATTCACCTGCCACCACACCTGACACACCTGCCACCACCACCACTACTGATACACCTGCCACCATCACCACCACCACTACTGATACACCTGCCACCACCACCACCACCGCCTGATACACCTGCCACCACCACCACTACTGATACACCTGCCACCACCACCACTACTGATACACCTGCCACCACCACCACTACTGATACACCTGCCACCACCACTACTGATACACCTGCCACCACCACCACTACTGATACACCTGCCACCACCACCACCATACTGATACACCTGCCACCACCACTACCACTACTGATACACCTGCCACCTGCCACCACCACCACTACTGATACACCTGCCACCACCACTACACCCACCACTACTGATACACCTGCCATCACCACCACCACTACTGATACACCTGCCACCACCACCACTACTGATACACCTGCCACCACCACCACTACTGATACACCTGCCACCACCACCACCACTACTGATACACCTGCCACCACCACCACTACCACTACTGATACACCTGCCACCACCACCACCACTACTGATACACCTGCCACCACTACCACTACTGATACACCTGCCACCACCACCACTACTGATACACCTGCCACCACCACCACCACTACTGATACACCTGCCACCACCACCACTACTGATACACCTGCCACCACCACCACTACTGATACACCTGCCATCACCACTACCACTACTGATACACCTGCCACCACCACCACCACTACTGATACACCTGCCACCACCACTACCACTACTGATACACCTGCCACCACCACTACCACTACTGATATACCTACCACTATTAATAGTATAGCTTCTACAACTATTAATAGTATAGCTTCTACAACTATTAATAGTATAGCTTCTACAACTATTAATAGTATAGCTTCTACAACTATTAATAGTATAGCTTCTACAACTATTAATAGTATAGCTTCTACAACTATTAATAGTATAGCTTCTACAACTATTAATAGTATAGCTTCTACAACTATTAATAGTATAGCTTCTACAACTATTAATAGTATAGCTTCTACAACTATTAATAGTATAGCTTCTCTCTATGTATATACTAGGATTATTAGTAGATATAACCCACCAGGCTTATATCTACTTATATTACTACTATAACGTTGTGGCACGCTCCCAGATCTTACTCCTCTCCGACAGTGTCACTGTCCACCATTGGGAAAGTACCTCAGTCACTCATGGGGAAGATTCCCTCAGTCACCCTTGTACTCCCAGGTGAGGTAACCGGCCACTCCCGGGTCTCCAATCCACTGGCACCGACCCGGGCGGGCTCCTTGCTGCAGGTTTGCCCGCCACATAATTTCGTAGCCAAGGGCGCCAATCAGGCTAGTGCTTGAATCAAGGCCTGATAACTTCTATTGATACAGTGGTAAGTAGCTTCAGCCTGCAGTCTTCTTAATCGTGTTCAATGTTCAAACCCAGCCCCAGGTTAACATTATGTACGGTGCAGACTGAGGTGAAGCGAAACACAAAATATGAAAGTATAATATTCATTTATCAGAATCAAAATACACCGGCTTAGGGCCGAAAATATCTTTCCTGTCATTATGTGGCAAAAACTCTGCGGTGGAATTCAGTTACAATATGGCAACACCTCTTACCACTTAATATTGGAACTCATTAGACTTTTACTCTACTAAAAGTTTTCCAGCAGAGAATATTATTATAAATCCACTCATATAATAGCTACCCTGATCTTCTCGTCAATAACACGCGATTTATCTGAACCAATTAATTAAATTCTGGTTCAACACCAGTTTATACGTGTTCTGAAGGCTTAGTCTTGACTGTCTCGCCCCACAATAAAGTCACTCTGCATACATGAAACAAATTATATTCATTTCCTATCAAACAAGGGGAATGGAGAGGGAACTAAATCTACCTTACAATTGAAGAACGTTGACCCAGTCTTAGCAGCCTGTTGTGGTTGGTATAGATGCTTCCACCAGGGTGTGGTTCCTGGTTCCTGTGTGGTTCTTGCAGAGTTCCTCTTCAGTCCTCCTTAGTAAATGATTGGTCGATCTCTTCTTCCTCCGACGACTGCCGACGACTGATCTCTGAAGATCCCACTAGGATTCGGTGAATGCCTCCCAGACTTTCGTCTATCTCCCACGTTGATTACTTTAGTCCTCTTCTCCCATGTAAAAGTTGACTAGTGACTCGTGAACGTTGCATCTCGGGTGCTGCTTAGCGTAACGTTCTTTCTGGTGGCTTAATTATACAGTACGGTAAGTATTGGTAGAAAGCGCTAAGCGATTACGACTATAGAACACTTGGAAGGGATATGAGGAAAAGGATTTAGGATAGGACAGTGGAAAGGAAATGGTTTCCAACAACTTGAACGGTCGGGGATTGAGTCTGGTGGATTTAGCTTCACCTTTGTGGGAGCGACACGCGACACGTCCCGTCACGTTGTCCCCTAGGTGGCTAGTGACAGCTGGCGGCATCCCCCACCCCCCTGAGCCTAGGACGATGACGTCACACTACGTCACGCCATGGGCGCTCTCTGATTGGTCAGACTGGACACACACCCGCATCCGACCAATCACATTCCCCGAAACCAGGAGATTCAGCCTCGTCTCCTCTGGAATATTTTGGCGGGATTTCGTCGCCTCCCACCTGAGTCGATCCGCCATGTTTGCTGCGGGGCTCAACTCTCTCACCTCCTTCCCAACGAACTTAAAGCTTACATCATTCAAATTTTCGGTATCTCGCCTTCCTCTAATAATTCTTAAACGAAACTAGGTGCTCGTAAGAAATTTTATTCTTAATTTAATTATTATTGATAATTTTTTTTTTGTATAACGTAAACGAATCTGATTTAGGGAAATATTCTACTTCAGTTACTACTGAAACCACTACTACAGGTACTGCTAAGAATATTACTTATTGTTCTATTGCTGCTACAAACTTATACTACACCTAATTTTCAATAAATATTATATAGGAAACACAGAAAGATCGCTACTGTTATGGCCATCATCCTGCAGCCTACACTGACGCACAGCACTATGCTCCGTGCGGTAGACTGTCATAAAAGAATTCCCCGTTCCACCATCAACCCCGAGAGAATATTTTATTCAAGGAAAGCTGGCAAATGATTCCAGGAACTCCAGAACTGGAAAAATGAATGTATCCTTCAAGCTTTAGAGTGGAGTGTGGTGGTATTCACCCAGTCTTACGTTGTGGAGTGGGGACAAGAGCCTCCTGGTGGGAGTGTTGGTCGACGGTGCGTTCTCACCTACCTGGTTTTTGGCGGGGAAAAGCTTCAACTCTAACGCCCCACCTTTCAGCCTATAATAGACTGGTGTTCCTATAATTAAGTACTGTTATAGTTACATTATGAAATGAAATTATGTGCATGAAATCTACAACTCTTGACTCTCTCGTTCACATAACTTCTTTACTATTTTGACACTAAAGAAGCTCTTTCGAACATTTGTGAGGTACACACAATGTGATAATTATTTTCAACTTGTGTCCTCTCATTCATGTTTCTCCCATTTCAAATATTTTCCTTGTATCTGTTCGTCTGAGTATTTTGTTTATGGGAATAAATCTCCCGGTCTCTTCCATTTATGTAATGTTTAGTTTATTTTGTCTTTCGCCGTATTTTCAAACTTCTGAGGTCTGGGACACACCACTAGCACACACACTCACAGACCAACACACTCATTAACAGTCACTAAATACTTAACAGTACTAAATAGTAAATAGTAAAGCAATTTTAAATAGTTGTTGTCATACTATCTTGCAGATAGTATAGCAACTATCTTGCATAACTATCTATTATGGCAATTATCTATGGCAACTATCTGCAAGATAGTATGCCATACTATCTTGCAGATAGTATGGCAACAACAACACTAGCTTCTGATGCTGCGATGATCGGATCTTTCTTTATATCTCATGATTAATTTTTCCACAATATATTTTATTTTCTGAACACAATACATTATTTATTTTTAGTAATGCTTGAAACAAGTAATTACGATTAGATTATAACCGGGAACTGCAGACACAATACCGAAGAATAAGACTTCCCCTTTACTTTTATTGAACTAAAAAAAACCTGTATTGAACTTACTTATCCGAGGAGCTGGAATATTGCCCTCTCGAGATCTTTGGCCACTAAAACAAGAAATTATTTGTACAGTTATGGCAGCAGTTTGCTGATATTGAGCCTTTCGTAAAGTTGAACAAGAAATACCCAGTGATCTACGGAAGAGACAGAATGCAAGAGGCAGAGAAACGAACAAGACAATCAAATTTAGAGAGATAAAAAGGGACGTAAAGAGAGAGAGAGAGAGAGGCATAAACAGAAAGAAAACTATAAATTTAGACAACTAACAAAGAACAAATATCAGAAACTTTATGGTGACTGGACAAATTTTCCGGCCGTGTGAACCAAGACAAACTTGTGTAGCAGAAGCAAGACTCACTGAAGCCTCTCACCAGGTCCAGGGGCACCAAGTTGGTGAAGCGTGAGCGGAAGGTCACTCAGGGCCAGAGGTCAGAGGTCACGCGGTAGTGAAGTAAGGTATGGGTGTCGATGACATTGACTATTTGGGGGTCAGGGGTCACAATGGTTGGTGTCTAGTGCCATGGGTACCTGGCATCAAGACTGGGAGAGTGTCTGAGGTCACAGGTGAGAAAATGCCTTCGGTTAGGGGGTCAAGGGTCAGAAATGGCGTAGACGAGGTGTGGGTATTTCGTGTCAGTTTAGGGAAATACAGAAATCAGATGAACTATTAGTCCATGACTTATGTGATAGGAAACGTGTAATACTATGTATCTGTTCTAAGATCTATCTGAAGAAAGCAAATTATGATAGAGAAGCAGAAGGCTCTCTCACCATTCTCCACCCCCGCTGGCTTGCACAACTGGCTGATAGACTGTAAGGAAATATAACCATGATCAATTGACCAACTGAAGGGAACATTAACAGAACAAAAATTGAACCAGGCTTACGTATAACAATGGTACGACTACAATCGTTGCTGGTACGACTACTAACATTACTGCGACGCCTACAATCGCTACTTCTTTAACCAGCATTAACACTCCAACAATCACTCCAGGAAGAGTCGTGAGTAAACAGCTCAGCAACTCAGCAGGTTCTCTGGTGATAATAACTGCACAACACGACGACATGAACATAAATGAGGCGCCGTGATTACATTAATTTTAATTTAAAACTTACATAAAAAAACCAGAATATCCTAACCTCTGAACACAGGGCACATTCCCTGGTTAAATTATTTTTTCATTCATTCCGAGCAATTAAGCCGTATTATTTTCCTGGATTAGATTAATGAATACCTCAAAAGTGTGGGATATTTCTGCCTTAATGAGGCTAATTAAACCCCACTTTTTAATTTCACTTCTTAGAGAGTTTTCAGCAGATGAATGAATGGCTTGGTTTAGGCACACTCCATGTTGTGAACACGTAATAGACTTTATTGAGAAGTCTTTTTTAGACAAATGTTTTCTATATTAACTATCATGTTTATGTAACTCTCTGGTTCTCCACCCAAGGCATATCAAATGCAATGGACAATATAGAGAATAATAGGAATGCATTCAGGTTGACCATCAGTGGAACTCGAATTCCAAACAGTAAAATGTGAGGTGGTCATTGGAGCAGTAGAGGCGAGGAGTAAGCAGAGGCAGAGGAAGGGGAGAGAGAGAGTGTGCGACAAATGCTCCCCAACGCGAGACATACTTAAGCATATCCAAAACAGCGCCATTAATCTTTAGTCTCACCACCGTTCCTACACACTTACCCATCACCCACACCCCTCTCCCATCCCCTCCCATCCCATCACCCACACCCCTCTCCCATCCTCTCCCATCCCATCACCCACACCCTCCTCCCAACCCATTACCCAAACTTCAGCAGCACGTTTTGAAATGAACAGCACACCGCCCTTCCTGCGGCGCAACATGGAGATATTCATGCCACAGTTCTCCGCCTACACGAGGCCAGTCTGAAATGCGCTACACATCGCGGGTCGCTAAAAAAAACCGCATTTTAGAATTCTTGAAAAAGTACGAAAGTTTGTAACGAGGCTCGTCCCATAATTACACTGGATGGGGTACAGAGAAAGTTTTAAAAAATCTCAAACTAACGATCCAAGAAGGTGAGGAAAAGATAGAGGAGATATAATACAGTGACAAATACAGAAGTTTATATATAGATGGAAACACAAGAGCAATTCATAATGAATATCAAGAGAGCAGGATTACATGGGTTTGTGTCAGAGGCACACACTACACACTATCAAGAGCAGCACCACACTACACACCACCAAGAGCAGCACCACACTCCACACCACCAAGAGCAGCACCACACTACACACCACCAAGAGCAGCACCACACCACCAAGAGCAGCACCACACTACACACCACCAAGAGCAGCACCACACTACACACCACCAAGAGCACCACCACACTACACACCACCAAGAGCACTACCACACTACACACCACCAAGAGCAGCACCACACCATCAAGAGCACCACCACACTACACACCACCAAGAGCAGCACCACACCACCAAGAGCAGCACCACACTACACACCACCAAGAGCAGCACCACACTACACACCACCAAGAGCACCACCACACTACACACCACCAAGAGCAGCACCACACCACCAAGAGCACCACCACACTACACACCACCAAGAGCACCACCACACTACACACCACCAAGAGCAGCACCACACCACCAAGAGCAGCACCACACCACCAAGAGCAGCACACACACCACCAAGAGCAGCACCACACCACCAAGAGCAGCACCACACCACCAAGAGCAGCACCACACCACCAAGAGCAGCACCACACTACACACCACCAAGAGCACCACCACACTACACACCACCAAGAGCACCACCACACCACCAAGAGCACCACCACACTACACACCACCAAGAGCACCACCACACTACACACCACCAAGAGCAGCACCACACTACACACCACCAAGAGCAGCACCACACTACACACCACCAAGAGCAGCACCACACCACCAAGAGCAGCACCACACTACACACCACCAAGAGCAGCACCACACTACACTCCACCAAGAGCAGCACCACACTACACACCACCAAGAGCACCACCACACCACCAAGAGCACCACCACACTACACACCACCAAGAGCACCACCACACTACACACCACCAAGAGCACCACCACACTACACACCACCAAGAGCACCACCACACTACACACCACCAAGAGCACCACCACACTACACACCACCAAGAGCAGCACCACATCACCAAGAGCACCACCACACTACACACCACCAAGAGCACCACCACACCACCAAGAGCAGCACCACACCACGAAGAGCAGCACCAGAGGCAGTATACACACACATGAGGGGGGAGTAAGAGTCAGTTTATCGACACTTAAATCTCTCCTAAGAACACCATGTGCTCCGCTTGGTGTTAACACGCCCTGTACGACCAGTCTCAGGGGCCTGACGGCCCAGCAGTGCTGAGTCTGGCAACTTAAAGTGTTGCTTCAGTTATTCTACGAAGAATTTGGAAGAAAATAACATTATTTATCAGAAAAATAACTATTAGAATTAAAAACGTAAACGAGGTTATCTTGAGGTTATCTTGAGATGATTTCGGGGCTTTAGTGTCCCCGCGGCCCGGTCCTCGACCAGTTATTCCAAACAATTTCCAATGGCATGGTAATTAAGGCAGTTATTGGTACAACCACTTGGGCTGGACGGTAAAGCGACGGTCTCGCTTTTTGCATGGCGGAGTTCAATCCCCGACCGTCCAAGTGGTTGGGCAACATTCCCATTCCTCTGTCCTATCACAAATTTTTATCCTCATATGTGCTATATAGTCGTAATGGCTTAGTATTTTTTATCTTGATATTGTCCTTATCTTGACCTTATCTTGCCTTGGAAAAAAATCTAAGCCAGTATGGTATTGTAGAACATATGACATCAGCATGTAAATTATCAAGTGAGTAACATGTGTTTTTCAAGATGCATATTCGTGATCAAGTCAAACGTTTTTCTTCACTAAATTGGTAAGATTTACTTAGATCCAAAGAATTGTTGGGAAGAAAACTTTTCTTTTAAATTAGGGGCATTTACTTATAAGATGCGTGTTAGTGTTACAAGGCAATATGAACAGCAATATTATTAGCTTCTTTTCCATTAAGTTGTCATGAGTTAGTCATGTGTGGCTGATGAATTGTCGAGGCAGTTATGTTTCCTCTTTCCTGTTTTGCTAGTAGGTAAAGACCCATCACTTTAAAACTAGTACGAGTAGCATTATTGAGTATATGTAGTAATGTTTGGTGTGATAAATTAACTTGGATGTGAGGGTACTTTCTTGAATTCACTTCTACGTTACTGTATCTTCCAGTACATCCTGAGTTAGCACTTGGGTTGGAGGGTAGAGCGACGGTCTCGCTTCATGCAGGTCGGCGTTCAATCCCCCACCATCCATGTGGTTGGGCACCATTCCTTTCCCCCCGTCTTATCTCAAATCCTTATCCTGATCCCTTCCCAGTGCTATATAGTTGTGGTGGCTTGGCACCTCCTCCTCATAATCTGTTCTGAGTCACTCCTGTGTGAGAAGTCACTCAGAGACATTTTATTACTATGAGCTTCGACGACAAAAGATAAAACATTGATATTAAAGGACTTTGCAAGCCATTAGAAATAATATGTGTGTTGTACCTTTAATGTTAACTTTCCTAAAATTTTGATTTACATTTACGTGCTGTACAAACACTTATCACAGATTACTGGATACATAAAAGATGTATCTGGCAAAATAATTTTAAAACCAACTCAATCTGTTGATTTAAATTTATCAGTAGAAATAGAGGTCGTTGTAAAGGTTAATTAAAACGTTAGAGAAAAATTTGTTTTACTATAGTCGGAAGATTATAGAGTCAAGAGTCTTACGTTATGAGTCAAGGCTTTGAAAACTTACGCTCTCTTGACACTCAGGTGGAATTTCTTGCACAATAAGAGAAAATTCCCAATGATTTTTTTTTAATACGTATATTGAAAAAAATGCTCAAGTATTCGATAGTTGTAAAATACTATTTTGTGGAATTGTTAGCTGGTAATTCATTTAAAATTCAAAATTTGCTTTAATGGGTTTTAATTAAGGTTTTTAATTTAATTCGATTAAGGCGCGTCTGGGATTAACCTGGACGTAAGTTCGAACCCTCATCACGGCCCTTGTGGATTTATTCATTTACTCTTAATGGGTTTGTTTCCCACTTTTATTACAGAATCCACAACGACGCCCATCTCTGTCTCACAAAGCAGGAAACACCAATTTTTATTAGGATTCACTACATTGGGGAAGCGTGGCATGTTTCAGTGCTCAAGTATGTGTAATTGAATCTTTTTAGTACAGTGAAATATTGCTATTGAACACAGCTATCTAAACACAGCGACAGTTGACAGTTGAGAGGCGGGACCATAGAGCCAGAGCTCAACCCCCAGCAAGAACAATTAGGTAAGTACAGCACCCAGTCCTCTAAAAAATAAAGTTTGTGAATGTGTGACGGCCAGGCCAGGAACACGAGGAACGGAAGAGAGAAGAGAGACATGAAGGGAGATGAAATAAGGAAAAGGGAAGATGGACTAAGGGTACTAAGAAGTAGGGATGAACTAGGGGGCTGTAAACCCAGAAAGTGCCCAGAAAAAAAGTTATTACTCGAAAAATGTACACTAAAAAATTCCTTTTAAAACTGTAATCTTTTTGGGGTTCAGTAACTACTGAAGACAGAATCAAATTGAAAAAAAATACAGCTATAAATATGAAAGAGAAAAATTGTAACAGAAATGAGGAAGAAAATACTATAATATATATATACTGTAAGGTAAAATGTAATTCATTACAAATCAGGACAAGAACGTGTGTAAATTATATTTTGTTGGATTCTAAAGGAAAATGATAAGGCACAATTTTAGGTAAGGAAGAAATAAAGTAAAGAGGGTACATGAGGAGGGGTTAAATATAGCACACTTGAAGATATAGTACACTATAACTTACTGGAATGTGATACTGAGGTGGAGGGGGGGGGGGGTGTACAGCATGTTCAGTGAGGGAGGAAAGTGTGTTCACACAGTGGGAGGTGAACAGTGTGTTCACACAGTGGGAGGTGAACAGTGTGTTCACACAGTGGGAGGTGAACAGTGTGTTCACACAGTGGGAGGTGAACAGTGTGTTCACACAGTGGGAGGTGAACAGTGTGTTCACACAGTGGGAGGTGAACAGTGTGTTCACACAGTGGGAGGTGAACAGTGTGTTCACACAGTGGGAGGTGAACAGTATGTGCAGAGAGGAATGTGTAAAGCCTGTAAGGGAAGGCAAGAGATAGATGGCCATACAGATACATGTCTCGTCACCACTACATAACTACCCGCTGGTCTCAGCACTGAGAACGTAATTTGCTGCTGAAGTGAGCATACTAAGCGGCTTGTTGTTATTCCTCTATGGATGTCTTGCCTCGACTCCGCCTCACCAATTCCTCAGCAAAAGTGCCTTTCAACATCTTCAAATATTTCTCGACCTGAAGAAATCGAGCAGAATGTCTCTGATTTCCTTGCTGATTTCTTTCTTCTTGAGCATGTTAACGTTGTAGACGTATATATATACTACAAGAGAAAGAGAGTCTGTGTGGGGGTGGAGGCCAGACGCTAGTGGCTAGCCTAATTATTTACAGGAATAATAGTCATTGTTATGAGGAGTGTCATAGGGCGATCAGGATTGTCCCAGTGGCCCCACCTTCCGCCTCACTGCACCTCCTTCACGAAGTCTGAGTATGTGAAATATTCAGCGCCAAGTCCATAGAGTTCATCATTAATATGAATAACGGTGAATTAAGATATTGATTTCCAACACGTTTTCAGGTGACAGATTTGCATTCTGGATACACAATTTTCCATTGACGGGTAAGGGGAGAGTGTTGGGTGAGAGGGAGAGAGGCAGGACAAGGCCGCGTGTAGACAGGGAGGGAATGGAAGGGAAAGGTCGTGTGTGGACAGAGGGAGGAGACTGGGGAAGGGAGTGTGTGGGCAGAGGGAGGAGACTGGGGAAGGGAGTGTGTGGGCAGAGGGAGGAGACAGGGGAAGGGAGTGTGTGGGCAGAGAGGAAGGAGATGGGGAGTGCGTGTGGGTGGGGAGGGTTTGTGAGTGGGAGAATGTAGATGTTGTGAAGTTGTTTACAGAAATAGAGTCAGTGATTATTGAAGATCGTCACAGTGATGGGGAGAGAGAGGAGGGTATGAGGTTAAGACCTGGGCACTGGAGAGACCCGGGCACAGCAGGGTACCCTGTCTAGTGTCTATTAGGTTCAACGTTGAACGGCAAACGCTTTGGGCTAGCTACATCCAACTTTTAAAATAAATCGCTGTTGGTTACATGCCCAACATGGTATTGAGGTATTTAGAATTATTAAAAGGTATTGAGGTTAATTAAAAAAGAGTTCAACATGACATTGTGCCATAGTTGCAATCCCAGAAATAAAACAAAACTAACTGTATAATGTATTATATATAATTATAATTTATACGACGTTCCGAACCTACGAGGTTCATTCAGAAGAGAAGAATGACTAGAATTAATGACCATCTTTGTCATATAACTGAGAGGTCAGTTGCACACAAAGTTGTCAGGTGATGGGCCAATGTGCTAAGGCGACTGAGGAGAGCGTCGAGTTCTTGCACTAACGTCATCATCAGCTTGTTGCTCTCAGGTCTTGCTCTCACTCTCATGGTGAGGAGAGTGAACAACTTTGTTGTTTGGGTGTTTATGGTGGGCTGGTCTGCCTTTATGTACAGGGCTTCAAGAATTTGTGATCTTACATCTTGGACTTTGTGTACTATAAAGGTCTCTTGTCAAGGGTGATAATATGGACTTTTTCTAGTGTAATTTTAATGACACCGGATTGAGGATGACGAGCTGAACACCTTGTGAGTTTGGCTCGACGTCATACATATGTACTTAGATTGAAGGTTCCACTGTTCATGTAGTAAGGTGTACATATATACTATTCAACTGTTGCAAAGTGTTCTCTGCCAGTCAACCTGCACAGACCTGCATCAGGTTTTTTTTTTATGAGGATAGTAGTTTTTTTATTATGGTATATGATGATGTATATATTTTTGTCAGGGTTTGTGTTTTTACTCCTTTACGGGTTATTTCTTTAATTATTCTTTCCTCTTCCTTGTATTTACTACGCATTGTTGATATATATATATATATATATATATTATATATATATATATATATATATATATATATATATATATATATATATATATATATATATATATATATATATATATATATATATATATATATAAATAAAGGCATGCAGAGAGTGCCGTGGACCCTGTCGCTGACAGCATAGAGAGCCAGTAACGTTAAGTGCCTCCACTGGCCCTATGATTATGGCACGTTGACCTCTTCCCTCGACCACATTTCAGTCGTTACTATTACGACATTCCGATTACGCCCAATGCTCCATTGAAGTGACAGGTCGTACTCGTATGATGACTCGTAGTGGCCAGTTCCACTGAAGGAATGACTCCCTACAATTTCTCACCGAGTCAGCTAGTTTCTCCAAGTCCTACACGAGCCAAGACGTTGAAGAAATAATGGATCACGTAATTACTAGTCTGCCGACCAGCAGTGTTGCGAGACTCTACAGCGTGACGCACTGTTCTCTAATGTTTATGTCCTAGTCATTGTTGTGAGGAGGGGGTAACACGCTTACTTTCCTAGCTCGAACGTACGTGTGTGTGTGTGTGTGTGTGTGTGTGTGTGTGTGTGTGTGTGTGTGTGTGTGTGTGTGTGTGTGTGTGTGTGTGTGTGTGTGTGTGTGTGTGTGTGTGTGTGTGTGTGTGTGTGTGTGTGTGTGTGTGTGTGTGTGTGTGTGTGTGTGTGTGTGTGTGTGTGTGTGTGTGTGTGTGTGTGTGTGTGTGTGTGTGTGTGTGTGTTGTGTGTGTGTGTGTGTGTGTGTGTGTGTGTGGTGTGTGTGTGTGTGTGTGTGTGTGTGTGTGTGTGTGTGTGTGTGTGTGTGTGTGTGTGTGTGTGTGTGTGTGTGTGTGTGTGTGTGTGTGTGTGTGTGTGTGTGTGTGTGTGTGTGGTGTGTGTGTGTGTGTGTGTGTGTGTGTGTGTGTGTGTGTGTGTGTGTGTGTGTGTGTGTGTGTGTGTGTGTGTGTGTGTGTGTGTGTGTGTGTGTGTGTGTGTGTGTGTGTGTGTGTGTGTGTGTGTGTGTGTGTGTGTGTGTGTGTGTGTGTGTGTGTGTGTGTGTGTGTGTGTGTGTGTGTGTGTGTGTGTGTGTGTGTGTGTGTGTGTGTGTGTGTGTGGTGTGTGTGTGTGTGTGTGTGTGTGTGTGTGTGCGTGTGTGTGAGTGTGTGTTGCGTGGAAGAATGAGTGTGAACATGTCTAAGTGCGTGTTCTTGGTTGAGTGTCTTGATGAGTCAGCTTGTTGAAGAGTCCGGTTGGCACAGACCCAAGAGACAAAGCCCCCCACTTATTCATGGCGTATGAGAGGCCTCGGCTGGTATACATGGCGTATGAGGGAGGCCTCGGCTGGTATACATACCGTGTGAGAGAGGCCTCGGCTTGTATACATACATATACCAAATTTAGACCAATGACTTAATCCATTTCTCATCCACTAAACATATGAATGTGTTTAGTACCCTTAAACCCCTCTTGCTCTGACACCGCGTGAACAGCTGTACAGTGTAAACACAGAGGCTTCAAGGTCACACGCTGCTGTCCACACATGTAGTTTACAGCGTCATTTCCGAGTAATGAGTTAAATCTGCAGTTCCAGTACTGATGACGACAGTATATCTACACCAAAACACCCATCTGGCGCTGCCATTATCCCAGTGTGACTAACACGTAATGATCCATTAAGAATGTTATAACATATTGATAGGTGCTCACTCTACCCTGAAATGTTTCTTTTTAAGCTTTGATGAGTATATTTATCAGGATATGAAATATTACAATCAGATTTGAGGAAAAACAAGTAATTATGAGTATACAATATATATTTAAGGAATTAAATAGACAAATATATGGTCTGTGCAGGCTGGCGTGTGTAGCGGCTTCTCAGTATGCCCGTTGGGTGGTTTGGGCAAGACAAGTGACGTCCCCTGAAGTTGGAGCCTCGCCTAAACACATGCTTTTGACCCCCCGAGTCTCCACCTTGCAATAAGCCCATAAACGCGCGAAATCACCATAAAACAAGACCTCTGAACTACGGGATCTATTCAGGGAACAACTTATAAGCACGTAACCTTGCTAGAAAGCTCAGCTGAGCACGTGACCTCAACGTTGAAATATTCACCGAACACGGAACTTCTAAATACGGCATGTGTTCGTGGAACATGCTCTGACCACGTACTCTCTCAGTAGAACATGCTCTGACCACGTACTCTCTCAGTAGAACATGCTCTGACCACGTACTCTCAGTAGAACATGCTCTGACCACGTACTCTCAGTAGAACATGCTCTGACCACGTACTCTCAGTAGAACATGCTCTGACCACGTACTCTCTCAGTAGAACATGCTCTGACCACGTACTCTCAGTAGAACATGCTCTGACCACGTACTCTCAGTAGAACATGCTCTGACCACGTACTCTCTCAGTAGAACATGCTCTGACCACGTACTCTCTCAGTAGAACATGCTCTGACCACGTACTCTCTCAGTAGAACATGCTCTGAAAATATGTTCTATCAGAAGAACAAACCCTGAACATATGAAATTTCCGTAAAACAAAATCTGAACCCGTGTCCTCTGCGTTGAATAAACCTTAATACGTATACTTGTTGTTGAACAAGTCCTGAATACATGTTTATAACGTTGAACAAGCCCTGAATACATGTCTATACCGTTGAACAAGCACTGAACACATATCATCGATCTTAAAAAGCCCTGAAAACGTGCCATCTTTGTTAAACATATGCCACTGTCGTTAAATAAGCCCTAAATACTTACCTATTCAGTTGAACACGTTCTGAACTCGTTCCCACGACGTTAAACAAGCTACGAACAATTAATCTTGCCACTGAACAAGCTACGAACAATTAATCTTGCCACTGAACAAGCTACGAACAAGTAATCTTGCCACTGAACAACCTACGAACAAGTAATCTTGCCACTGAACAAGCTACGAACAAGTAATCTTGCCACTGAACAAACTACGAACAAGTAATCTTGCCACTGAACAACCTACGAACAAGTAATCTTGCCACTGAACAACCTACGAACAAGTAATCTTGCCACTGAACAACTACGAACAAGTAATCTTGCCACTGAACAACTACGAACAAGTAATCTTGCCACTGAACAACCTACGAACAAGTAATCTTGCCACTGAACAAGCTACGAACAAGTAATCTTGCCACTGAACAACCTACGAACAAGTAATCTTGCCACTGAACAAGCTACGAACAAGTAATCTTGCCACTGAACAACCTACGAACAAGTAATGCTGCCACTGAACAAGCTCCGAAGTTATTTTCCTGCCGTTCAACAAGTTCTGAACTCGTGCTGTTGCTGTTGAACAAGTCCCGGCACCAAGCGCCGTGGCGCCCCCCCCCCCACCAGCGTAGCGTGGAGGCTGTCATCTCAGCGGGCAATGCATCTTGCTAATGCGTTTCGTCGCATCACATTTTCTTTCAAATGTTAGACGAAGTGGCACACTCTCCTTGGGGACGGAGGACCAGTTTGTTTTCGTCACTGTCGTCAGCTGTGTTTTTTTTTCCGGCTTCCAGCAACAAGTTCGCAGTTAGAAGCATCAGCAGAGCATGTGATATCGTAGCTGATATCCGGTAAACTGATATATTCTCTTCCCCCGTCGGAAATAGCAACGGAAAAAAGCACTGAACCGGGAAAAGGAGGAATATACAATTTGCACGGTTATAGATGCCGCGAAGGATATATATATATATATATATATATATATATATATATATATATATATATATATATATATATATATATATATATATATGTCGTACCTAGTAGCCAGAACGCACTTCTCGGCCTACTTTGCAAGGCCCGATTTGCCTAATAAGTCAAGTTTTCATGAATTAATGTTTTTTCGACGACCTAACCTACCTAACCTAACCTAACCTACCTTTTTCGGTTACCTAACCCAACCTAACCTATAAAGATAGGTTAGGTTAGGTTAGGTAGGGTTGGTTAGGTTCGGTCATATATCTACGTTAATTTTAACTACAATAAAATAAAATTGACCTCATACATAATGAAATGGGTAGCTTTATCATTTCATAAGAAAAAAATTAGAGAAAATATATTAATTCAGGAAAACTTGGCTTATTAGGCAAATCGGGCCTTGCATAGTAGGCTGAGAAGTGCGTTCTGGCTACTAGGTACGACATATATATATATATATATATATATATATATATATATATATATATATATATATATATATATATATACACACATGGACAGGTGAGTGTGACACTGTCAAACAGCGTGAGACAAAAACAGATAGAAACGGAGAGATATGGAGACATACAGACATGTGAAGGACAGTCATATTACTGACAATTGACCCGTTAAATAGCCATTTCTCAGCTGACAGTTATTAAGTTGAATGGTCTAAACCTTCTCTCATGTGTGTGTGTGTGTGTGTGTGTGTGTGTGTGTGTGTGTGTGTGTGTGTGTGTGTGTGTGTGTGTGTGTGTGTGTGTGTGTGTGTGTGTGTGTGTGTGTGTGTGTGTGTGTGTGTGTGTGTGTGTGTGTGTGTGTGTGTGTGTGTGGGTGTGTGTGTGTGTGTGTGTGTGTGTGTGTGTGTGTGTGTGTGTGTGTGAGTGTGTGTGTGTGTGTGTGTGTGTGTGTGTGTGTGTGTGTGTGTGTGTGTGTGTGTGGTGTGTGTGTGTGTGTGTGTGTGTGTGTGAGTGTGTGCAAGAATGACACTCTTCTGGAGGCATACTTCTCAATAATATCTTGCATCGAGAAGGATCAGTAGAACACACACACACCCACACACACACACACACACACACACACACACACACACACACACACACACACACACACACACACTTCACACCTTCATCTTCCTTCTTAACAAATTCCATTTGTTTAATATTCTAAGACTGAGAAAAAACATTTGGCTCATTTGAATACATAATATCCCCATTGTGTTGCTTCTCTCTAGCACCATTCACAACAAATAGTTCATACTTGTGTGCACTAGTTATATGCATGAATATTTTCTATGTTGTAATCATACCTCCTCTGATTTGCCCGTCATTTGGTTACTCAAAGTTTAATTCCTATATATTTTCCTCATAACTCAAATGTTTCATCTCTGGTACTGTTCCGGTGACATATACCTCTCAATATCTTGCGTCGCGAGTGTGCCACACGCCTTACCTTGTGGTTACCTTGTGGCTACCTTGAGGTTACCTTGCGGTTACCTTGAGGTTACCTTGAAGTTACCTTGAGGTTACCTTGAGGTTACCTTGTGGTTACCTTGAGGTTACCTTGAGGTTACCTTGAAGTTACCTTGAGGTTACCTTGAGGTTACCTTGAGGTTACCTTGAGGTTACCTTGAGGTTACCTTGAGGTTACCTTGAGGTTACCTTGAGGTTACCTTGAGGTTACCTTGTGGTTACCTTGAGGGTTACCTTGAGGTTACCTTGAAGTTACCTTGAGTTACCTTGAGGTTACCTTGAAGGTTACCTTGAGGTTACCTTGAGGTTACCTTGAGGTTACCTTGAGGTTACCTTGAGGTTACCTTGAGGTTACCTTGTGGTTACCTTGAGGTTACCTTGAGGTTTCCTTGACGTTACCTTGAAGTTACCTTGAGGTTACCTTGCGGATACTTTGCGATGATTTCAGGGCTCAACGTCCCCGCGGCCCGGTCATCGACCAGGCCTACTGGTTGCTGGACTCGTCAACCAGGCTGTTAGCGCGACTGCTCGCAGCCTGACGTATGAATCACAGCCTCGTTGATCAGGGACATATACAGTTTTCGTCTGTTTTGATTGATGCTCTCGTCAAATATTTATAAACCTTGTCAATCAATGAAAGCTAAAGCTTCAAGAAAAAGAACTGAAAGTTAAGACAGCAACACTAGTGTTATCTGTAACAAAGAACATTATCAAAAACTAAGAATAAACAAAGACAGTGTCAACTGAGCCAGAGGGTGACAACTAAGAATAACATAAACATTAACATTAGGCAAGAGATCTTAACATAAGAGCGCGCTATTTCCTCCAGAATAAAGCATGACTTCCTACGAGGAACGTGTTGAATATCGTCGCCTACGAGGCAGGGAGGGATAGAGGCAGGGAAGAATGGGAGCAGCGAGGGATGGAGACAGAGATGGAGAGAGGCAGGGCGGGAGGAGGGAGTGAGAGAGAGAGAGAGGGGGAGGAGGTAAGGAGGCTAGAAGGGAGAGTAGCAGGGAGTGCAGCAGGTAGGCAGGGAGTCTGAGGAGGAGGCAGGCAGGAAAGGAGAAAGTAAAGAGGCAAATAGGCTTGCAGAGGCAAGGAAGCAGGGAGGGGGGGAAGGAAGAGCCAGCAGAGGCAAGGAGGCAGGGAGGGGAAGAAAGAGCCAGCAGAGGCAAGGAGGCAGGGAAGGGAAGGAAGAGCCAGCAGAGGCAAGAAGGCAGGGAAGGGAAGGAAGAGCCAGCAGAGGCAAGGAGGCAGGGAAGGGAAGGAAGAGCCAGCAGAGGCAAGAAGGCTCGGTTGTGGAAAAAAGAAACATGTCATCCCCTTTGATATCTTGATGCAGCCTTTATTAATAACGCTTGCCCACAGAGAACTGATGTCTAAACATAAGCAAATTGAAGCTGATAAGAGTTTTCGATTTCGTCATGAAAAGCAAGAAACATCTGAATTTGCTATAGGCTGTTATAAACACATTTATTCCTTAGACGAGATGCCTATAGAACTAACCGTATCCCAGTGCAATGTTGATTGAACCGTTCTTGTGAAATATTTACTTAGATAACATCCTGAAGAACAGGCTAATTAACGTGTGCGGACAGAGAACAAACACCTCTGGAGACACTGGTATCAAGCTGCTCCAAAAACATTT
>NW_025557168.1:0-40268 GCF_020424385.1 Procambarus clarkii
AGAACATGGAACACCACTAGGCCAGAACATGGAACACCACTAGGCCAGAACATGGAACACCACTAGGCCAGAACATGGAACACCACTAGGCCAGAACATGGAACACCACTAGGCCAGAACATGGAACACCACTAGGCCAGAACATGGAACACCACTAGGCCAGAACATGGAACACCACCAGGCCAGAACATGGAACACCACCAGGCCAGAACATGGAACACCACTAGGCCAGAACATGGTACACCACTAGGCCAGAACATGGAACACCACTAGGCCAGAACATGGTACACCACTAGGCCAGAACATGGAACACCACTAGGCCAGAACATGGAACACCACCAGGCCAGAACATGATACACTACTAGGCCAGAACATGGAACACCACTAGGCCAGAACATGGAACACCACCAGGCCAGAACATGGAACACCACCAGGCCAGAACATGGAACACCACTAGGCCAGAACATGGAACACCACCAGGCCAGAACATGGAACATCACCAGGCCAGAACATGGTACACCACTAGGCCAGAACATGGAACACCACCAGGCCAGAACATGGAACACCACCAGGCCAGAACATGGAACACCACCAGGCCAGAACATGGAACACCACCAGGCCAGAACATGGAACACCACCAGGCCAGAACATGGAACACCACCAGGCCAGAACATGGAGCACCACCAGGCCAGAACATGGAACACCACCAGGCCAGAACATGGAACACCACCAGGCCAGAACATGGAACACCACCAGGCCAGAACATGGTACACCACTAGGCCAGAACATGGAACACCACCAGGCCAGAACATGGAACACCACTAGGCCAGAACATGGAACACCACCAGGCCAGAACATGGAACACCACCAGGCCAGAACATGGAACACCACCAGGCCAGAACATGGTACACCACTTGGCCAGAACATGAACACCACCAGGCCAGAACATGGAACACCACCTGGCCAGAACATGGTACACCACCAGGCCAGAACATGGAACACCACCAGGCCAGAACATGGTACACCACTAGGCCAGAACATGGAACACCACCAGGCCAGAACATGGTACACCACTAGGCCAGAACATGGAACACCACTAGGCCAGAACATGGAACACCACCAGGCCAGAACATGGTACACCACTAGGCCAGAACATGGAACACCACCAGGCCAGAACATGGTACACCACTAGGCCAGAACATGGAACACCACCAGGCCAGAACATGGAACACCACTAGGCCAGAACATGGAACACCACTAGGCCAGAACATGGAACACCTCCAGGCCAGAACATGGTACACCACTAGGCCAGAACATGGAACACCACCAGGCCAGAACATGGTACACCACTAGGCCAGAACATGGTACACCACTAGGCCAGAACATGGTACACCACTAGGCCAGAACATGGTACACCACTAGGCCAGAACATGGTACACCACTAGGCCAGAACATGGTACACCACCAGGCCAGAACATGGTACACCACTAGGCCAGAACATGGTACACCACCAGGCCAGAACATGGAACACCACTAGGCCAGAACATGGAACACCACTAGGCCAGAACATGGAACACCACCAGGCCAGAACATGGAACACCACCAGGCCAGAACATGGTACACCACCAGGCCAGAACATGGAACACCACCAGGCCAGAACATGGTACACCACCAGGCCAGAACATGGAACACCACTAGGCCAGAACATGGAACACCACTAGGCCAGAACATGGAACACCACTAGGCCAGAACATGGAACACCACCAGGCCAGAACATGGAACACCACTAGGCCAGAACATGGAACACCACCAGGCCAGAACATGGAACACCACTAGGCTAGAACATGGAACACCACTAGGCCAGAACATGGAACACCACTAGGCCAGAACATGGAACACCACTAGGCCAGAACATGGTACACCACCAGGCCAGAACATGGAACACCACCAGGCCAGAACATGGAACACCACTAGGCCAGAACATGGAACACCACCAGGCCAGAACATGGTACACCACCAGGCCAGAACATGGTACACCACCAGGCCAGAACATGGTACACCACCAGGCCAGAACATGGTACACCACCAGGCCAGAACATGGTACACCACTAGGCCAGAACATGGAACACCACTAGGCCAGAACATGGTACACCACCAGGCCAGAACATGGAACACCACTAGGCCAGAACATGGAACACCACTAGGCCAGAACATGGTGCACCACCAGGCCAGAACATGGTACACCACCAGGCCAGAACATGGTACACCACCAGGCCAGAACATGGAACACCACTAGGCCAGAACATGGAACACCACTAGGCCAGAACATGGTACACCACCAGGCCAGAACATGGAACACCATTAGGCCAGAACATGGTACACCACCAGGCCAGAACATGGAACACCACTAGGCCAGAACATGGTACACCACTAGGCCAGAACATGGAACACACTAGGCCAGAACATGGTACACCACCAGGCCAGAACATGGAACACCACTAGGCCAGAACATGGAACACCACTAGGCCAGAACATGGTACACCACTAGGCCAGAACATGGTACACCACCAGGCCAGAACATGGAACACCACTAGGCCAGAACATGGAACACCACCAGGCCAGAACATGGTACACCACCAGGCCAGAACATGGAACACCACCAGGCCAGAACATGGAACACCACTAGGCCAGAACATGGAACACCACTAGGCCAGAACATGGAACACCACCAGGCCAGAACATGGTACACCACTAGGCCAGAACATGGTACACCACTAGGCCAGAACATGGTACACCACTAGGCCAGAACATGGTACACCACTAGGCCAGAACATGGTACACCACTAGGCCAGAACATGGTACACCACCAGGCCAGAACATGGTACACCACTAGGCCAGAACATGGTACACCACCAGGCCAGAACATGGAACACCACTAGGCCAGAACATGGAACACCACTAGGCCAGAACATGGAACACCACCAGGCCAGAACATGGAACACCACCAGGCCAGAACATGGTACACCACCAGGCCAGAACATGGAACACCACCAGGCCAGAACATGGTACACCACCAGGCCAGAACATGGAACACCACTAGGCCAGAACATGGAACACCACTAGGCCAGAACATGGAACACCACTAGGCCAGAACATGGAACACCACCAGGCCAGAACATGGAACACCACTAGGCCAGAACATGGAACACCACCAGGCCAGAACATGGAACACCACTAGGCTAGAACATGGAACACCACTAGGCCAGAACATGGAACACCACTAGGCCAGAACATGGAACACCACTAGGCCAGAACATGGTACACCACCAGGCCAGAACATGGAACACCACCAGGCCAGAACATGGAACACCACTAGGCCAGAACATGGAACACCACCAGGCCAGAACATGGTACACCACCAGGCCAGAACATGGTACACCACCAGGCCAGAACATGGTACACCACCAGGCCAGAACATGGTACACCACCAGGCCAGAACATGGTACACCACTAGGCCAGAACATGGAACACCACTAGGCCAGAACATGGTACACCACCAGGCCAGAACATGGAACACCACTAGGCCAGAACATGGAACACCACTAGGCCAGAACATGGTGCACCACCAGGCCAGAACATGGTACACCACCAGGCCAGAACATGGTACACCACCAGGCCAGAACATGGAACACCACTAGGCCAGAACATGGAACACCACTAGGCCAGAACATGGTACACCACCAGGCCAGAACATGGAACACCATTAGGCCAGAACATGGTACACCACCAGGCCAGAACATGGAACACCACTAGGCCAGAACATGGTACACCACTAGGCCAGAACATGGAACACACTAGGCCAGAACATGGTACACCACCAGGCCAGAACATGGAACACCACTAGGCCAGAACATGGAACACCACTAGGCCAGAACATGGTACACCACTAGGCCAGAACATGGTACACCACCAGGCCAGAACATGGAACACCACTAGGCCAGAACATGGAACACCACCAGGCCAGAACATGGTACACCACCAGGCCAGAACATGGAACACCACTAGGCCAGAACATGGAACACCACTAGGCCAGAACATGGTACACCACTAGGCCAGAACATGGAACACCACTAGGCTAGAACATGGAACACCACCAGGCCAGAACATGGTACACCACCAGGCCAGAACATGGAACACCACTAGGCCAGAACATGGAACACCACTAGGCCAGAACATGGAACACCACCAGGCCAGAACATGGTACACCACCAGGCCAGAACATGGTACACCACTAGGCCAGAACATGGTACACCACCAGGCCAGAACATGGAACACCACTAGGCCAGAACATGGAACACCACCAGGCCAGAACATGGTACACCACCAGGCCAGAACATGGAACACCACTAGGCCAGAACATGGAACACCACTAGGCCAGAACATGGAACACCACCAGGCCAGAACATGGTACACCACCAGGCCAGAACATGGAACACCACCAGGCCAGAACATGGAACACCACTAGGCCAGAACATGGTACACCACTAGGCCAGAACATGGAACACCACTAGGCCAGAACATGGTACACCACCAGGCCAGAACATGGTACACCACCAGGCCAGAACATGGAACACCACTAGGCCAGAACATGGAACACCACTAGGCCAGAACATGGAACACCACTAGGCCAGAACATGGTACACCACTAGGCCAGAACATGGAACACCACTAGGCCAGAACATGGTACACCACCAGGCCAGAACATGGTACACCACCAGGCCAGAACATGGAACACCACTAGGCCAGAACATGGAACACCACTAGGCCAGAACATGGAACACCACTAGGCCAGAACATGGTACACCACTAGGCCAGAACATGGAACACCACCAGGCCAGAACATGGTACACTACTAGGCCCGAACATGGTACACCACCAGGCCAGAACATGGAACACCACTAGGCCAGAACATGGAACACCATCAGGCCAGAACATGGTACACCACCAGGCCAGAACATGGTACACTACTAGGCCAGAACATGGAACACCACTAGGCCAGAACATGGAACACCACTAGGCCAGAACATGGAACACCACTACGCCAGAACATGGTACACCACCAGGCCAGAACATGGAACACCACCAGGCCAGAACATGGAACACCACTAGGCCAGAACATGGTACACCACCAGGCCAGAACATGGCACACCACCAGGCCAGAACATGGAAAACCACCAGGCCAGAACATGGAACACCACTAGGCCAGAACATGGAACACCACTAGGCCAGAACATGGAACACCACTAGGCCAGAACATGGAGCACCACTAGGCCAGAACATGGAACACCACCAGGCCAGAACATGTAACACCACTAGGCCAGAACATGGAACACCACTAGGCCAGAACATGGAACACCACTAGGCCAGAACATGGAACACCACTAGGCCAGAACATGGAACACCACCAGGCCAGAACATGGAACACCACTAGGCCAGAACATGGAACACCACTAGGCCAGAACATGGAACACCACTAGGCCAGAACATGGTACACCACTAGGCCAGAACATGGAACACCACCAGGCCAGAACATGGTACACCACTAGGCCAGAACATGGTACACCACTAGGCCAGAACATGGAACACCACCAGGCCAGAACATGGAACACCACTAGGCCAGAACATGGAACACCACTAGGCCAGAACATGGAACACCACCAGGCCAGAACATGGTACACTTCTAGGCCAGAACATGGAACACTACTAGCCCAGAACATGGTACACCACCAGGCCAGAACATGGAACACTACTAGGTCAGAACATGGAACACCACCAGGCCAGAACATGGTACAATACTAGGCCAGAACATGGAACACCACCAGGCCAGAACATGGTACACCACCAGGACAGAACATGGTACACCACTAGGCCAGAACATGGAACACCACTAGGCCAGAACATGGTACACCACCAGGCCAGAACATGGTACATCACTAGGCCAGAACATGGAACACCACTAGGCCATAACATGGTACACCACCAGGCCAGAACATGGAACACCACCAGGCCAGAACATGGAACACCACCAGGCCAGAACATGGTACACCACCAGGCCAGAACATGGTACACCACTAGGCCAGAACATGGAACACCACTAGGCCAGAACATGGTACACCACCAGGCTAGAACATGGTACACCACTAGGCCAGAACATGGAACACCACTAGGCCAGAACATGGTACACCACCAGGCCAGAACATGGTATACCACTAGGCCAGAACATGGAACACCACTAGGCCAGAACATGGTACACCACTAGGCCAGAACATGGAACACCACCAGGCCAGAACATGGAACACCACCAGGCCAGAACATGGAACACCACTTGGCCAGAACATGGTACACCACCAGGCCAGAACATGGATCACCACTAGGCCAGAACATGGTACACCACCAGGCCAGAATATGGATCACCACTAGGCCAGAACATGGAACACCACCAGGCCAGAACATGGTACACCACTAGGCCAGAACATGGAACACCACCTGGCCAGAACATGGAACACCACCAGGCCAGAACATGGAACACCACGAGGCCAGAACATGGAACACCACTAGGCCAGAACATGGAACACCACTAGGCCAGAACATGGTACACCACTAGGCCAGAACATGGAACACTACTAGCCAGAACATGGTACACCACTAGGCCAGAACATTGTACACCACTAGGCCAGAACATGGAACACTACTAAGCCAGAACATGGAACACCACCAGGCCAGAACATGGAACACCGCTAGGCCAGAACATGGTACACCACCAGGCCAGAACATGGAACACCACCAGGCCAGAACATGGTACACCACTAGGCTAGAACATGGAACACCACCAGGCCAGAACATGGTACACCACTAGGCCAGAACATGGAACACTACTAGGCCAGAACATGGAACACCACCAGGCCAGAACATGGTACACCACTAGGCCAGAACATGGAACACCACCAGGCCAGAACATGGTACACCACTAGGCCAGAACATGGAACACCACCAGGCCAGAACATGGAACACCACTAGGCCAGAACATGGAACACCACTAGGCCAGAACATGGAACACCTCCAGGCCAGAACATGGTACACCACTAGGCCAGAACATGGAACACCACCAGGCCAGAACATGGTACACCACTAGGCCAGAACATGGTACACCACTAGGCCAGAACATGGTACACCACTAGGCCAGAACATGGTACACCACTAGGCCAGAACATGGTACACCACTAGGCCAGAACATGGTACACCACCAGGCCAGAACATGGTACACCACTAGGCCAGAACATGGTACACCACCAGGCCAGAACATGGAACACCACTAGGCCAGAACATGGAACACCACTAGGCCAGAACATGGAACACCACCAGGCCAGAACATGGAACACCACCAGGCCAGAACATGGTACACCACCAGGCCAGAACATGGAACACCACCAGGCCAGAACATGGTACACCACCAGGCCAGAACATGGAACACCACTAGGCCAGAACATGGAACACCACTAGGCCAGAACATGGAACACCACTAGGCCAGAACATGGAACACCACCAGGCCAGAACATGGAACACCACTAGGCCAGAACATGGAACACCACCAGGCCAGAACATGGAACACCACTAGGCTAGAACATGGAACACCACTAGGCCAGAACATGGAACACCACTAGGCCAGAACATGGAACACCACTAGGCCAGAACATGGTACACCACCAGGCCAGAACATGGAACACCACCAGGCCAGAACATGGAACACCACTAGGCCAGAACATGGAACACCACCAGGCCAGAACATGGTACACCACCAGGCCAGAACATGGTACACCACCAGGCCAGAACATGGTACACCACCAGGCCAGAACATGGTACACCACCAGGCCAGAACATGGTACACCACTAGGCCAGAACATGGAACACCACTAGGCCAGAACATGGTACACCACCAGGCCAGAACATGGAACACCACTAGGCCAGAACATGGAACACCACTAGGCCAGAACATGGTGCACCACCAAGCCAGAACATGGTACACCACCAGGCCAGAACATGGTACACCACCAGGCCAGAACATGGAACACCACTAGGCCAGAACATGGAACACCACTAGGCCAGAACATGGTACACCACCAGGCCAGAACATGGAACACCATTAGGCCAGAACATGGTACACCACCAGGCCAGAACATGGAACACCACTAGGCCAGAACATGGTACACCACTAGGCCAGAACATGGAACACACTAGGCCAGAACATGGTACACCACCAGGCCAGAACATGGAACACCACTAGGCCAGAACATGGAACACCACTAGGCCAGAACATGGTACACCACTAGGCCAGAACATGGTACACCACCAGGCCAGAACATGGAACACCACTAGGCCAGAACATGGAACACCACCAGGCCAGAACATGGTACACCACCAGGCCAGAACATGGAACACCACTAGGCCAGAACATGGAACACCACTAGGCCAGAACATGGTACACCACTAGGCCAGAACATGGAACACCACTAGGCTAGAACATGGAACACCACCAGGCCAGAACATGGTACACCACCAGGCCAGAACATGGAACACCACTAGGCCAGAACATGGAACACCACTAGGCCAGAACATGGAACACCACCAGGCCAGAACATGGTACACCACCAGGCCAGAACATGGTACACCACTAGGCCAGAACATGGTACACCACCAGGCCAGAACATGGAACACCACTAGGCCAGAACATGGAACACCACCAGGCCAGAACATGGTACACCACCAGGCCAGAACATGGAACACCACTAGGCCAGAACATGGAACACCACTAGGCCAGAACATGGAACACCACCAGGCCAGAACATGGTACACCACCAGGCCAGAACATGGAACACCACCAGGCCAGAACATGGAACACCACTAGGCCAGAACATGGTACACCACTAGGCCAGAACATGGAACACCACTAGGCCAGAACATGGTACACCACCAGGCCAGAACATGGTACACCACCAGGCCAGAACATGGAACACCACTAGGCCAGAACATGGAACACCACTAGGCCAGAACATGGAACACCACTAGGCCAGAACATGGTACACCACTAGGCCAGAACATGGAACACCACTAGGCCAGAACATGGTACACCACCAGGCCAGAACATGGTACACCACCAGGCCAGAACATGGAACACCACTAGGCCAGAACATGGAACACCACTAGGCCAGAACATGGAACACCACTAGGCCAGAACATGGTACACCACTAGGCCAGAACATGGAACACCACCAGGCCAGAACATGGTACACTACTAGGCCCGAACATGGTACACCACCAGGCCAGAACATGGAACACCACTAGGCCAGAACATGGAACACCATCAGGCCAGAACATGGTACACCACCAGGCCAGAACATGGTACACTACTAGGCCAGAACATGGAACACCACTAGGCCAGAACATGGAACACCACTAGGCCAGAACATGGAACACCACTACGCCAGAACATGGTACACCACCAGGCCAGAACATGGAACACCACCAGGCCAGAACATGGAACACCACTAGGCCAGAACATGGTACACCACCAGGCCAGAACATGGCACACCACCAGGCCAGAACATGGAAAACCACCAGGCCAGAACATGGAACACCACTAGGCCAGAACATGGAACACCACTAGGCCAGAACATGGAACACCACTAGGCCAGAACATGGAGCACCACTAGGCCAGAACATGGAGCACCACCAGGCCAGAACATGTAACACCACTAGGCCAGAACATGGAACACCACTAGGCCAGAACATGGAACACCACTAGGCCAGAACATGGAACACCACTAGGCCAGAACATGGAACACCACCAGGCCAGAACATGGAACACCACTAGGCCAGAACATGGAACACCACTAGGCCAGAACATGGAACACCACTAGGCCAGAACATGGTACACCACTAGGCCAGAACATGGAACACCACCAGGCCAGAACATGGTACACCACTAGGCCAGAACATGGTACACCACTAGGCCAGAACATGGAACACCACCAGGCCAGAACATGGAACACCACTAGGCCAGAACATGGAACACCACTAGGCCAGAACATGGAACACCACCAGGCCAGAACATGGTACACTTCTAGGCCAGAACATGGAACACTACTAGCCCAGAACATGGTACACCACCAGGCCAGAACATGGAACACTACTAGGTCAGAACATGGAACACCACCAGGCCAGAACATGGTACAATACTAGGCCAGAACATGGAACACCACCAGGCCAGAACATGGTACACCACCAGGACAGAACATGGTACACCACTAGGCCAGAACATGGAACACCACTAGGCCAGAACATGGTACACCACCAGGCCAGAACATGGTACACCACTAGGCCAGAACATGGAACACCACTAGGCCATAACATGGTACACCACCAGGCCAGAACATGGAACACCACCAGGCCAGAACATGGAACACCACCAGGCCAGAACATGGTACACCACCAGGCCAGAACATGGTACACCACTAGGCCAGAACATGGAACACCACTAGGCCAGAACATGGTACACCACCAGGCTAGAACATGGTACACCACTAGGCCAGAACATGGAACACCACTAGGCCAGAACATGGTACACCACCAGGCCAGAACATGGTATACCACTAGGCCAGAACATGGAACACCACTAGGCCAGAACATGGTACACCACTAGGCCAGAACATGGAACACCACCAGGCCAGAACATGGAACACCACCAGGCCAGAACATGGAACACCACTAGGCCAGAACATGGTACACCACCAGGCCAGAACATGGATCACCACTAGGCCAGAACATGGTACACCACCAGGCCAGAATATGGATCACCACTAGGCCAGAACATGGAACACCACCAGGCCAGAACATGGTACACCACTAGGCCAGAACATGGAACACCACCTGGCCAGAACATGGAACACCACTAGGCCAGAACATGGAACACCACTAGGCCAGAACATGGAACACCACTAGGCCAGAACATTGAACACCACTAGGCCAGAACATGGTACACCACTAGGCCAGAACATGGAACACTACTAGCCAGAACATGGTACACCACTAGGCCAGAACATTGTACACCACTAGGCCAGAACATGGAACACTACTAAGCCAGAACATGGAACACCACCAGGCCAGAACATGGAACACCGCTAGGCCAGAACATGGAACACCACCAGGCCAGAACATGGAACACCACTAGGCCAGAACATGGAACACCACTAGGCCAGAACATGGAACACCACTAGGCCAGAACATGGTACACCACTAGGCCAGAACATGGAACACTACTAGCCAGAACATGGTACACCACTAGGCCAGAACATTGTACACCACTAGGCCAGAACATGGAACACTACTAAGCCAGAACATGGAACACCACCAGGCCAGAACATGGAACACCGCTAGGCCAGAACATGGATCACCACTAGGCCAGAACATGGAACACCACTAGGCCAGAACATGGAACACCACTAGGCCAGAACATGGAACACCACTAGGCCAGAACATGGTACACCACTAGGCCAGAACATGGAACACCACTAGGCCAGAACATGGTACACCACCAGGCCAGAACATGGTACACCACCAGGCCAGAACATGGAACACCACTAGGCCAGTACATGGAACACCACTAGGCCAGAACATGGAACACCACTAGGCCAGAACATGGTACACCACTAGGCCAGAACATGGAACACCACCAGGCCAGAACATGGTACACTACTAGGCCCGAACATGGTACACCACCAGGCCAGAACATGGAACACCACTAGGCCAGAACATGGAACACCACCAGGCCAGAACATGGTACACCACCAGGCCAGAACATGGTACACTACTAGGCCAGAACATGGAACACCACTAGGCCAGAACATGGAACACCACTAGGCCAGAACATGGAACACCACTAGGCCAGAACATGGTACACCACCAGGCCAGAACATGGAACACCACCAGGCCAGAACATGGAACACCACTAGGCCAGAACATGGTACACCACCAGGCCAGAACATGGCACACCACCAGGCCAGAACATGGAAAACCACCAGGCCAGAACATGGAACACCACTAGGCCAGAACATGGAACACCACTAGGCCAGAACATGGAACACCACTAGGCCAGAACATGGAGCACCACTAGGCCAGAACATGGAACACCACCAGGCCAGAACATGTAACACCACTAGGCCAGAACATGGAACACCACTAGGCCAGAACATGGAACACCACTAGGCCAGAACATGGAACACCACCAGGCCAGAACATGGAACACCACTAGGCCAGAACATGGAACACCACTAGGCCAGAACATGGAACACCACTAGGCCAGAACATGGTACACCACTAGGCCAGAACATGGAACACCACCAGGCCAGAACATGGTACACCACTAGGACAGAACATGGTACACCACTAGGCCAGAACATGGAACACCACCAGGCCAGAACATGGAACACCACTAGGCCAGAACATGGAACACCACTAGGCCAGAACATGGAACACCACCAGGCCAGAACATGGTACACTTCTAGGCCAGAACATGGAACACCACTAGCCCAGAACATGGTACACCACCAGGCCAGAACATGGAACACTACTAGGTCAGAACATGGAACACCACCAGGCCAGAACATGGTACAATACTAGGCCAGAACATGGAACACCACCAGGCCAGAACATGGTACACCACCAGGCCAGAACATGGAACACCACTAGGCCAGAACATGGTACACCACCAGGCCAGATCATGGTACACCACTAGGCCAGAACACGGAACACCACTAGGCCAGAACATGGAACACCACTAGGCCAGAACATGGTACACCACCAGGCCAGAACACGGAACACCACTAGGCCAGAACATGGAACACACTAGGCCAGAACATGGTACACCACCAGGCCAGAACACGGAACACCACTAGGCCAGAACATGGAACACCACTAGGCCAGAACATGGTACACCACCAGTCCAGAACACGGAACACCACTAGGCCAGAACATGGTACACCACTAGGCCAGAACATGGTACACCACCAGGCCAGAACACGGAACACCACTAGGCCAGAACATGGTACACCACTAGGCCAGAACACGGAACACCACTAGGCCAGAACATGGTACACCACCAGGCCAGAACATGGAACACCACTAGGGCAGAACACGGAACACCACCAGGCCAGAACATGGAACACCACCAGGCCAGAACATGGTACACCACTAGGGCATAACACGGAACACCACTAGGCCAGAACATGGTACACCACCAGGCCAGAACACGTAACACCACTAGGCCAGAACATGGTACACCACCAGGCCAGAACATGGAACACCACTAGGGCAGAACACGGAACACCACCAGGCCAGAACATGGAACACCACCAGGCCAGAACATGGTACACCACTAGGGCAGAACACGGAACACCACCAGGCCAGAACATGGAACACCACTAGGCCAGAACATGGAACACCACTAGGCCAGAACATGGAACACTACTAAGCCAGAACATGGAACACTACTAAGCCAGAACATGGAACACCACTAGGCCAGAACATGGTACACCACCAGGCCAGAACATGGAACACCACTAGGCCAGAACATGGAACACCACTAGGCCAGAACATGGAACACTACTAAGCCAGAACGTGGAACACTACTAAGCCAGAACGTGGAACACTACTAAGCCAGAACGTGGAACACTACTAAGCCAGAACGTGGAACACTACTAAGCCAGAACATGGAACACCACCAGGCCAGAACATGGAACACCACTAGGCCAGAACATGGAACACCACCAGGCCAGAACATGGTACACCACCAGGCCAAAACATGGAACACCACTAGGCCAGAACATGGTACACCACTAGGCCAGAACATGGTACACCACTAGGCCAGAACATGGTACACCACTAGGCCAGAACATGGTACACCACTAGGCCAGAACATGGAACACCACCAGGCCAGAACATGGTACACCACCAGGCCAGAACATGGAACACCACCAGGCCAGAACATGGTACAACACCAGGCCAGAACATGGAACACCACTAGGCCAGAACATGGTACACCACTAGGCCAGAACATGGTACACCACTAGGCCAGAACATGGAACACCACTAGGCTAGAACATGGAACACCACTAGGCCAGAACATGGTACACCACCAGGCCAGAACATGGTACACCACCAGGCCAGAACATGGAACACCACTAGGCCAGAACATGGTACACCACTAGGCCAGAACATGGTACACCACTAGGCCAGAACATGGTACACCACTAGGCCAGAACATAGAACACCACCAGGCAAGAACATGGTACACCACCAGGCCAGAACATGGAACACCACCAGGCCAGAACCTGGTACACCACCAGGCCAGAACATGGAACACCACTAGGCCAGAACATGGTACACCACTAGGCCAGAACATAGAACACCACCAGGCCAGAACATGGTACACCACGAGGCCAGAACATGGTACACCACCAGGCCAGAACATGGTACACCACTAGGCCAGAACATGTAACACCACCAGGCCAGAACATGGTACACCACTAGGCTAGAACATGGAACACCACTAGGCCAGAACATGGTACACACCAGGCCAGAACATGGAACACCACCAGGTCAGAACATGGTACACCACTAGGCCAGAACATGGAACACCACCAGGCCAGAACATGGTTCACCACTAGGCCAGAACATGGAACACCACCAGGCCAGAACATGGAACACAACTTGGCCAGAACATGGTACACCACCAGGCCAGAACATGGATCACCACTAGGCCAGAACATGGTACACCACCAGGCCACATGCTAAAATCTAGCCAATCTGCGACCTTCTGACCACCAGGCCAGAATATGGATCACCACTAGGCCAGAACATGGTACACCACCAGGCCAGAACATGGTTCACCACCAGGCCAGAACATGGTACACCACCAGGCCAGAACATGGAACACCACTAGGCCAGAACATGGTACACCACCAGGCCAGAACATGGAACACCACTAGGCCAGAACATGGTACACCACCAGGCCAGAACATGGTACACCACCAGGCCACATGCTAAAATCTAGTCAATCTGCGACCTTACTGAAACCATGGCGAGACGCTGGTGTTTATTTGGTCACTGGTTCAATCCTCACTTTGCTCCATATGATTTTCGCACAAATGAATCACATCATCGTGATTTGCTTGTGTATTTCAAGAGAGTGAATGGAGGTGAACACCGTTACCCTATACAAGAGTGGGTAATGGTGAACGTCAGCTGCACGCCAGACCCCTTAGGCCAAGAAATGCTAAAAACTATTCAACCTGTAACCCTATTGAAACCATGGAAGGGGCTGGTGTTTACCAGACCACTGGTTCAGTCCTCACTTTACTCCGTATGATTTTTACTTAAATAGATTACGTCATTGTGACGTCCTTGTGTATATAAAGGAAGTGCATGGTGGAGAGAACCATTACCCACACCAGTGTTCAAGGTGGAGAGAACCATTACCCACACCAGTGTTCATGGTGGAGAGAACCATTACCCACACCAGTGTTCATGGTGGAGGGAACCATTACCCACACCAGTGTTCATGGTGGAGAGAACCATTACCCACACCAGTGTTCAAGGTGGAGAGAACCATTACCCACACCAGTGTTCATGGTGGAGAGAACCATTACCCACACCAGTGTTCATGGTGGAGAGAACCATTACCAACACCAGTGTTCATGGTGGAGAGAACCATTACCCACACCAGTGTTCATGGTGGAGAGAACCATTACCCACACCAGTGTTCATGGCGGAGAGAACCATTACCCACACCAGTGTTCATGGTGGAGAGAACCATTACCAACACCAGTGTTCATGGTGGAGAGAACCATTACCCGCACCAGTGTTCATGGTGGAGAGAACCATTACCAACACCAGTGTTCATGGTGGAGAGAACCATTACCCACACCAGTGTTCATGGTGGAGAGAACCATTACCCACACCAGTGTTCATGGTGGAGAGAACCATTACCAACACTAGTGTTCATAGTGGAGAGAACCATTACCCACACCAGTGTTCATAGTGGAGAGAACCATTTCCAACACTAGTGTTCATAGTGGAGAGAACCATTACCCACACCAGTGTTCATGCTCGCAATTCGTAAAAACCTGGGCACCAGTTCGATGCCTTCATAACTCCTTGTGGATTCAGTAGGGTCCAACGTTAAATAGCATTTAGTATGTTGAGGCCTATATGTAAGGTGTGCAGCTTGTGTTTTCCAGTTCGCTGGTTCAATCCCTCCATTAATTCAAATGATTTTCGCAATAATAATCAACAATAATAATACGTTCGAACCATCATCACGGCTCCTACGGATTTGCTCATTAATGCATCACGATTTTGTGATTACTCTCAGTGCAATAATAATAATAATAATAATTTGAAAATGTATTTAATTACAGCAATGGGATTAATGATGGCTTGAGTGATATTACATGGGGATTAAGGGTGCATATTGATATATGTACATTGTAGTACTCAAGCGCGCTCACTAGCGCCTCCAGTTATTCTCTGCTGCCTCATTGACAAAGAGGTCAAAGGCAACCTGCTCTCCTGGACCAAAAACTGTCTCATAAACAGAGGAATAAGAATGAAACTTCAGGGCGCAGTCTCTGAATACAAAACACATGAAAACGATACACCACAAGTAGGCATTCTCAGCCCCAACTCTTTAACTGTTTAATGGAAAGAATAATGAGGCTGAAACTCCCACAATATTGCAGTCTGCTAAACTATGTGGACGAATTTGTCATCATCATAAAAGGAAGGTATACGGCGCGCCTTGCGCATAAATGCTTACACTGCATCAGTGAAGAGTTTGCTTCTTTTTACATTTGCCTTTGTAGACTGGGATCAATTTTGAGTTTGTCATTGCAGGTTGGGATCAAACTCAACCCCACCAAGACAAAACACGTGCTCATAAAAATAGTGAAGCCCAGCAACCAACTCGAAGTACAGGGTCAACCAATTGAATTGGTGGACACTTATCAGTATTTAGGAATAATCCTGGACACACATAAATATTAATGATGAGGTCACTTACTTGAGGGATAGAACTGTGACCAGGACGCCAATCCTCAGGTCGCTAACCTCCCTCTCTGGAGGAGCCAATCTGCAAGTCCTTCGCACATATTATGTACAGGCAGTCCATTGTGACGCAGTGATTGACTTTGCTGCACCTGCACTCACAAGCCTATCACAACAGTGGATAACGCTTGAAGCAGCACAAAAGTGCTATGAAAGCTGCCATGGGAGCCTTTATGTGGACCAGACTTAAAACTCTAAGACTGGAAACGGATTTGCCCTCTCTACAAGAAAGAATATCTCAAAGAACAGCTACGTTTAACAGAAATGTAATTATTTCCCCTGATCCAGTCCAAGTATCTCAGGTCTTGGTGGTTGAACTTGGCCAAAAAAACGGAAACGCTTTGGCAGCCAGAGCGGGAAAAGTCCTAAACAGACTACAATTAATACCCCGATTCCTGATAGAGGAGGTGATCATTCACACCCAAACTACACTTGTTCCTCACCGTGGGAGGAGCCTTCCTTCAAAATAGTAATAGAAGGTCTTCTGATGAAAAAGGCTGCCTATGATCCAACAATCCTAAGGTGCGTCATAGAAAAGCAAATAAGCAGCATTGCAGTAGCAGGAGCCACCCACATCTTCACAGACGGATTGGTGGACACAGAATATGAGAGTGCTGGTGCTGCTCTTTGCACGGACAGAGAACAGGCATATTGAAGACTGGGAGGACCAGTATCATCAACCCAAACTGAGCTGTTTGCGATACAACAGGCATTCGCATGTGTTTTAACAAAACACTCAAAATGCAATCATATACAGAGACTCAAAAACTGCACTTCAAATATTAGGAAAAAGCAGGAGATAATAATTACGTGGAAATAATTACCAACATTTTTGTATCTAGGAGTAACAGCTAAAGAACATAAAGGACATAGGGAAAAACAACCTTAAATTGGATCAAATCCCATGTTGGAATCCAATTAATATCAGGTTTTCGAAAATCTGGCACTTAAACAGAATTTTCCAATACAAATCTATTCCATTCTATGCTAATTCTGATTTCTTTGTGATCACTGTTCCGTAGCTCATTTCTTATTTCGATATCATTAATTTGCTTTTCCCTGTTAGTTAACACTAAGTCTAAAATAATATGTTCACGTGTTGGCTCCTAAAAGTGTTGCGTAAGATTGCTTCCATTCTGTCTAAGTTTGGTGGCCTGTATATGATTCCTATTATAAGATTTTTAGCGTTTTCGTTTAATTCTAACAAAATAGTGTCTGTGTTTTGATTCTCTCTTTCTAGAGAGAAGACTAAACTTTCTAGAGAGAAGACTACATTTAAAATTTTCCCCTAACACATGAGGCTACTCCCCCTCCTCGTCTAATATATCTATCTGTGTGAATTACTTTAAATCCGTTAATTGCTATTCAGTTAATACTTCTCTGTTTTCTACATTCATCCAGGTTTCAGTAAGTGCAATAATATCTACTGTTTCTGTGCAGAAAAGAGCATTTAAATCGTTAATTTTATTTCTAAGACTCCTACTGTTTGTGTAATAGGATTTAAGTGTATTGCTATTTTGAGGCCCACCTCTGCCCACAGAGCTATGTGGAGCTCTGAGGGCAGAGGTGGACTCACTGCGCGCGGGAGGAGCTACGACAGATGAAGGAGCTATGACAGACGAAACACCGTCAAGAAGCAAATGAGCGCAGCAGTAGAAAGTCGTCGTCCAGGAATGTCGTAAAGGACATGGGTCTTAAGAAGACTTTGACAAAGCCGTCTACAGATATCCTAAGGACTTCAAACTCTTTCGCCATGTTGCAGGACGAGTACTGTGGGGGGGGGGGCCTGCAGCTTGCTCGAAAAGTAAGGCAATGAAGTTAGCGCAGGTCCCTCAAGGTGCTCAGAAAGAAAATGAAGTACATAAGCGAAATTTGTATGTGAGATTCCCAGGTGAGGTATTTAGATAGAACTTTTTGTGACAGAGATAGGAGGAACAGGTTTAGGTTTGCTATCCGGGAGCAGGGATTGACAACATTGTTAACAACATGAATGATATTATGACTGTAAATGGGAACAAACCCATTATTTGTATCAGGGCAGGTGGAAATGATGTTGGACGAGTTAGGAGTGAGGTAATGATACAGAGGTTTAAGACAGCTATAGAATTAGTTAGGAGTAAGGTAGGAATCCCGATCATATGTGGCATTCTTCCAAGAAAGGGGAGTTGGAAATGAATGGTTGACAAGGGCACTTGGAGTCAATTGCCGACTGAACAACTATTGCAAATCAAAGGCAATATCATTCATAGATAACTGGGAACACTTCTATGGAAGGAATGACATGCTTGGGATGGGGTGCGTTTATCCCGGGCTGGGGTTGTGGCTGTTACCATCTCGTTGGAACCTGTGGTTGGAGGGGGTTTGTTTGGGTTTAAACTATTGGTAGTTAGTGGTATGGGAATTTATTTGGAGAGGGTAGGTAATAAAAGTACGTGTTTACGGTGAAAACAAATTAGCAAAATGAGCAGGGAAAGAGAAGGGCCTCAAAATAACAAGTCACTTAGAGTATATTACACAAACAGTTGGAGTCTAAGAAACAAAATAAACTATTTAAATCCACTTGTCTGCACAGAAAAAATAGATATTATTGCACTTACCTAAACGTGGATGAGTGGAGAAAATAGAGACCTATTAGCTGAATATCAAATAAATGGATTTAAACTATTTCACACTGATAGATATATTAGACGAGGAGCGGGAGTAGCCATATATGTTTTGGAAAATTTGAAATGTAGTCTCAAGGAGGGAATCAAAACTGAACCACGCATAAACTATTTAGCTAGAATTAAACGAGAGAGCAAATAATCTTATAATAAGAGTTATATACAGGCCACCAAACTTAGACAGAATGGAAGTAAAACATCTATGGGATGAAATATCTAGAGCATCTAGGTCTAGCAGTATTTGTGTCATGGGTGGTTTTAATTTTAGTGGAATAAACAGGTTTAACAGAACAGGGAATAATGAAATAGAAGATTATCTAGAATTAATTGACGATTGCCTTCTTACGTAAACACATTAAGGAACCAACGTGGGAAAATAATATTTTAGACTTAGTATTAACTAACAGGGAAACACAAATTAATGACATCGAAATAGGAGTGAGCAAGGGAACAGTGATCACATATAAATCAGACTCAGCATAGAATGGAATAGATTTGTAGGGGAAAATTCTATTTAAGTGCCAGATTGTCGAAAAGCTAATTTTAATAGCCTAAGAATTTTTTTGGTTGAAATAAATTGGAAAGTCTTGGGGATGGGGGATGGGCCGGTCTTGGAGCGAGACGTAAACCCAGCGATGGGTGATGTAAAAAAGGATTTCGATGTGGATTCAAAATATAACTTATTTAAAAATATTCTAAGCAAAACACAGGTACGTAGTTTACCATACAAATTGTATAGATCGGATACTAATGTCCCAAAATGGATAACAAAGGATCCGAAGAAGCTTATAGTTAGAAAGAAAGCTTGGTACAAAAGGATTAGGAATGGGGAAGTCAGTTTAAAACAATAATTTGTCCAATTGGTTAGAATGTTTAAAAAGAGATAATGAGGGAAAAAAAAGAAACTACGAAGTTCCCATAGCAGGGCAAGCAAAGCCAAATCCTAAAGTTTTTTTCAGTTATAACGAACAAGAATTAGGGAAAGGATAGGTCCATTAAAAACTGGGACAGGTCAGGTAACTGATAACGACGAAAATATGAGCGGTAATTTTAATAAATATTTTATCTGTATTTACTAAAGAGGAAATTAACATTATGCCTTGAGTCAAACAAGTCTATGTGGGTGGGGAAGAGGACAGGTTGACTAGTCAAGCAGTTTCCAGAGGAAAACTCAAGCCAAACAAATCTCCAGGGCCAGACGAAGTGTTTGCCAAGATGCTTAAGGAATGCAAAGAGGAGCTTTGCGAGCCATTGTCTACCATATTTAATAAATCATTAGAATCAGGCAGGGTGCCAGAGTCGTGGAAGGTTACTAGTGTGGTTCTAATTTTCAAGAAAGGAGATAGATCACTTGCGTCAAACTATTGGTCAATTAGCTTAACGTCTATTGTGGGAAAGTTACTTGAATCGATAATTGAAAATATCATTCGTCTTTATCTTGAAACCATAAATTAATAAATGATTCACAAACATAAATGTGAATCATTTAAACAAATAATAAACGATTCAGAATCAGTCAGGCGCAGGGAATCACTGTGAGAGGGTGTGCTACCTGGAGATCCGATTGTGCTATCCTAGTAATAATGGAAGGTGTTGTGAAGAAACTGATGAATCTAAGTGCAGCTCTGAGGGCAGAGGTGGATTCCCTGCGGGAGGAGCTACGACAGATGCAGGAGATAAGATAGACGCAAAAAACTAAAGAACAAGCAAATGAGGAAAGCCGCAGTAGAACATCGTTGTCTTGGAATGTCGTAAAGGACAGGTTTATCAAGAAGACTGACATGGCCGCCAATAGATGTCCTAAGGACTTTTAACTCATTCGCCGTGTTAGAGGACGAGTGCTGAAGGGAGCCTGCAGTTCGATCGGCAGGGATAGTAACGAAGGAAGTGCAAGTACTTCAAGCTGTTCTCAAAGTAAAGGAAGTACCTAAACGTATTTTGACTGTGGGAGATTCCCAGGTAAGGTATTTGGTATTTTGTGCCAGAGATAGGAGGAACAGGTCCCTCGATTGTTTCAAGCGTGGGTTGGACATATATATGACTGGGATTTGGTGGTTATAAATAGGAGCCGCCTCGTATGGGCCAAGAGGCCTTCTGCAGTTACCTTTATTCTTATACACACTTTACACCTTTATTCTAATGTTCATATGTTCCTAACATAGATTTAGAAATGGCCGTTCATGTTTAACAAATTTACTATCATTTTGCAGACGAGGAGTCACAATAACGTGGCTGAAATATGTTGACCAAACCACACACTAAAAAGTGAAGGGACGACGACGTTTCGGTCCGTCCTGGACCATTCTCAAGTCGATAAGCGACTTGTTATCATTTTTTTTTTTTTTTTTTTTTTTTTTTTTTTTTTGAGATATATACAAGAGTTGTTACATTCTTGTACAGCCACTAGTACGCGTAGCGTTTCGGGCAAGTCCTTAATCCTATGGTCCCTGGAATACGATCCCCTGCCGCGAAGAATCGTTTTTTTCATCCAAGTACACATTTTACTGTTGCGTTAAACAGAGGCTACAGTTAAGGAATTGCGCCCAGTAAATCCTCCCCGGCCAGGATACGAACCCATGACATAGCGCTCGCGGAACGCCAGGCGAGTGTCTTACCACTACACCACGGAGATTGTTTATTACAGTATATTACAGTATATACAGATTTTATTACAGTATAATAGAGGCAGTTGATAGTGGTAAGGTTTGTGATGTTGTTTACCTTGAATTTAGCAAAGCTTTTGATTCAGTGCCACATGAAAGATTTATTAAAAAGATTGAGGCTCATGGTATTGGGGTGCTATATTAAGTTGGATTAGGGCATCGCTATACCAAAGGAAACAAAAAGTTAGTATAAATGGGGTTTTGTCAGACAGGGAAAATGTTGTAATTGGAGGGCCTCAAGGCTTTGTCCTGGCACCTCTGATATTCATAACATATATAAATGATTTAGATTCAGGTTTGAGTAGCAATATTTGCAAATTTGTCAATGATACAAAAATTGGCAGGGGAACTAAACACGGAAATAGACTCTATCACTTCAAGACGATCTAAATAGGGTTTTGAAATGGTCAAAAGATTGGCAGATACAGTTTAATGCTGACAAATGTAACGTTTTAAGGCTAGGTAGGTAATGATGATAGAGTTACAAGATACGAGTTAGATAGTGTTGAGATTGCGAAAGGGATCTGGGAGTTATGATTAGTAAGAATTTAATACCACAAATCAATGCATAAATGTTCGTAATAAGGAAAATTGGACACTGGGATTTATTAATCAAAGCGTTACTAATACGACACCTGGTGTTGTTCTTCAGCTATATAGGGCCTACTAAGAAGCCCTCTTAGAAGGGCCCAATTTAGATTATGCAGTTCAATTTTGGCCGCCATACTATAGAATGAATATAAATTTACTAGTACGCGTCCAGCGTAGGTTGACAAAGTTACTCCCTCAAATTAGAAACCTGGCATATGAAGAAACATTGACAAAGCTTAAATTACATTATCTAGAAAGGCGAAGAACTAGGGGGTGACATGATAGAGGTGTACAAGAGGATGGCTGGGCATGACAAAGGGGATATTAATAGGGGTATTAAAAGTATCGACACATGACAGAACATGAAACAATGGGTATAAATTCGATAAGTTTAGATTTAGGAAAGGCTTGGGTAAATCCTGGATCGGTAACAGGGTTGTTGATTTGTGGAACCTATTACCGCGTAATTATATACCAATTATAAAATAATTATATATAATTATACCAATTACTGCATTTATACTAATCCTTCACTGGTCATTGGGGACCTTAATGCTCGGCACACAAGCCTTGGGACAGTGGGAAGTATTAATTAATACTATTGGGGTCAAGTGGTTACAGTTTCTACAAGATCATCCAGATACCTGTCTCTTGGGAAACAATGAACCAACTCACATCAGGAGAGGACGGCTTGACTATGCCTGCATTTTAAACTTTCAGGGGATTATGGGGTAGGCTCGGGTTGTTCGGGAACTACTTAGTGACCACTTTGCCTTGAACGTTGAATTACCACTGGGGAAAAAACAAGTCCTCTTTCAATGGAAAATACTAAATATTAATAAAGATGTGAAAAATTATTTTACTCAAAATATGGGAGATTGGTATCAACAATACACGCCGCTCTGCTTTGATAGTTTTTGCGAAGACATGGGCATAGAGAAATTAGTACAGTTGGAAAATAACGAGGGCAGGGGTAGCAAGACGCATGAACCTGAGAAATTTAAATATTCAAATGATTAGCAAGTTAAGGGGTGGGAGAGAATGCTACGGAGTGCACATAAAGAGTGGTTAAAAAATGGAATGAGAGATGAAGAGAAAAATACAATGTTGGCAGTGGCTAGGGAATGCAGTCAGGTGAGGAAGGAGGTGTGGGACAGATACTGGCAAGACTTTGCTCAGTCCATTGGTAATATTTAGAACTTTAAAGACATATGGAGAGCAGTCACTATTGAGTCATGAGAAAATATTAGAAATGGAGTATCTTTATGTGCTTTAAATACAAGATCTGTAACATGCACTGAGATAACTCACGATGAGCTACTTAATGCTATAAAAAGTGGCAGCTCTACTGCTCCGGAGAAAGATGGAGTAACTTATGACATTTTTAATTATTTAGCCGGTATGAAATCTAGTACCTTACTTGATTTGTTTAACATGAGTTATAGGGAGGGAAAGTTACCAAGAAAATGGAAGGAGGCTGTCATCATTCCTCTACCTAAGTCAAACGGAGGCTACAGGCCTGTATCCTTAACATCCTGCTTTTGTAATATGATGGAAAGGATTTTGTTAAATAGGCTACTTTACCTTGTAGGTGATAACATGTTCAATGATCTTTTTGGTTTTATCAAAGAAAAAAGTACTGCGGACTGTCTCTTAAAGTGTTTGTCTAATGTTGATGAAAATTGTAGAGTTTTTGTTGATCTACAAGGAGCATTTGATAAAGCCAATGGGGAAGTAATCGTATACGACACAAAATCACAATAGCGTGATGCATCAAATGTATTTTGACCATGTCGTAGCTCAGTCGATTAAGGCAGCGTCTGGGATGCTGTCGGACATAGGTTCGAATCCTCGTCATGGCCCTTGTTGATTTGTTCATTTAATCTTATACGAATTAGCCAATCTGGGAATAACAAGGAGATTGCTACATTGGATACGAGATTATCTACAAGGGAGAAAAGGTCAGGTGTATTACCAGGGATACATGTCTGAGGAACGTAGGTTTCAGTTAGGTACCTCCCCAAAGGGGAGTTTTAAGTCCCACCTTATAACAGATTAGCATCAGAGATATAGACGAGGAGTCACAATAACGTACCTGAAATATGTTGACCAAAGTGAAGTTGACACTAGAAAGTGAAGGGACGACGACGTTTCGGTCCGTCCTGGACCATTTTCAAGTCGATCTGACAGTCGACTTTAGAATGGTCCAAGACGGACCGAAACGTCGTCGTCCCTTCACTTTCTAGAGTGTGGTTTGGTCAACATCAGAGATGTATCCTCCATGGGTCACGACGATCATATATGCTGATGACATTCTTATACAAGGCACTTCTGGGAACAAAATTCAAACTGCTCTTAACGTACTTGGTACAACTTGTCACAAGTTAGGCTTAGTTATAAATGCAGACAAAACCAAATATGAGTATAGGAAACGAAGAAATATAACACTTACTCTAAATGGTTCGGAACTGAGCCGTGTTCAGAAGTACAAGTATCAGAGCATGTATGTTGGGTACACATGTAGAGTAAAAATGCTGAAATAAATCATATCAGCACCTTATGTAGAGCCCGTCTGCGTCCTTTAAAAGCACTGACTTTTTCTGGTAAAGGTGTAGGGGTACCTATCTTGCGGATGTTATACATCACCACTGTTCGGTCCCTGTTAAGACTATGCAGCACCCGTTTTGTCTTACACAAGGCAAGGCAGAATTTAAAAAATAGAGCTGATACAGAACGAGGCTATGAGGATTATTCTTGGATGTCAAAGAAATGCAATGATTGAAATAATGAGAATGGAATTAAAATTACAGAGTGTGTATGATAGAGTCCGTGACATTAACACTGGAGTATCGATTCGTTTCATGCGGAGAAAAGGAGGGAATACGCTGTTTCAGAGCATTCAGACCTGCTTGAGTGACGTACACACTTCCAGGAAACTGAGGGAGACATACTACACGAGGGGATTAGCTCATGACTTCAGGGAATACGATGTACTTGATTGCTGTAAACTCTCTCACCAGTGTAATAGGTCTGCTCCCTGGAAAGTACAGAAAATAGACGTCGAAATTGTACCCCTCAAGGTGAAAAAGATTCATCATGAACCGGGACAATTACGTTGTTTGTATGGAAGCATGATATCTCGGTTACCAAGAGGCAATAGTTTACATGTATATTGTGACGGGTTGGTGGCGGAGGATGGCAGGGCCGGGTGTGGTGTCCTAATAAGGGATTATACGGAGTTTGGAACTGTGGACAGGAAAATTGAACTTCGACTTAGTAATTATATATCATCCTCACAAGCTGAACTGCAGGCCATTCTGGCGTGTTTGGAGAAAGTACGTCAAGACTACAAAGATGTTTTTGTATTTGTCGATAGCCGAGGAGCACTTGATTCCTTAAACAGTTGAAATCCAGTCTTCATGTCCATAGTTGAGGATTGTAAGAAAAGGACAAATGAGTTACAACTGAAAGGTTACAATGTGAAATTCATGTGGATTCCATCTCATGTTGTAATAGTGCTCAGCGAGGTGGCGAATGACTTGGCCAAATGTACCACATCAAAACCACAAGTTGACATTGAATGTGTATTCACAATGAGACAAATAAGAAGCAAAATCAGAAATATTCAGGCACAAGCAGAAGTGGCGAGGTATAATGTATGCGGGAAGCCAAACCATGCAACACTACATGTGTATGAGTCAAAACACCAACATTTTACTTATGGTAAAAGGAGAAATGCTTGGAGTACTCACCTAGTTGTACTCACCTAGTTGTGCTTGCGGGGGATGAGCTCTGGCTCTTTGGTCCCGCCTCTCAACCGTCAATCAACTGGTGTACAGGTTCCTGAGCCTATTGGGCTCTATCATATCTACACTTGAAACTGTGTATGGAGTCAGCCTCCACCACATCACTTCCTAATGCATTCCATTTGTCAACCACTCTGACACTAAAAAAGTTCTTTCTGATATCTCTGTGGCTCATTTGGGAACTCAGTTTCCACCTGTGTCCCCTAGTGCGTGTGCCCCTTGTGTTAAATAGCCTGTCTTTATCAACCCTGTCGATTCCCTTGAGAATCTTGAATGTGGTGATCATGTCCCCCCTAACTCTTCTGTCTTCCAACGAAGTGAGGTTCAATTCCCGTAGTCTCTCCTCGTAGCTCATACCTCTCAGCTCGGATACTAGTCTGGTGGCAAACCTTTGAACCTTTTCCAGTTTAGTCTTATGCTTGACTAGATATGGACTCCATGCTGGAGCCGCATACTCCAGGATTGGTCTGACATATGTGGTATATAATATTCTGAAAGATTCCTTACACAAGTTTCTAAAGGCCGTTCTTATGTTAGCCAACCTGGCATATGCTGCTGATGTTATCCTCTTGATATGAGCTTCAGGGGACAGGTCTGGCGTGATATCAACCCCCAGGTCTTTCTCTCTCTCTGACTCTTGAACTATTTCATCTCCCAAGTGATACCTTGTATCTGGTCTCCTGCTTCCTACCCCTATCTTCATTACATTACATTTGCTTGGGTTAAACTCTAACATCCATTTGTTCGACCATTCCTGCAGCTTGTCCAGGTCTTCTTGAAGCCTCAAGCTGTCCTCCTCTGTCTTAATCCTTCTCATAATTTTGGCGTCGTCAGCAAACATTGAGAGGAATGAGTCTATACCCTCTGGGAGATCATTTACGTATATCAGAAACAGGATAGGTCCAAGCACCGAGCCCTGTGGGATTCCACTGGTGACTTCACGCCATTCTGAGGTCTCACCCCTCACTATAACTCTCTGCTTCCTATTGCTTAGGTACTCCCTTATCCACTGGAGCGCCCTACCAGTTACTCCTGCCTGTTTCTCCAGCTTATGCATCAACCTCTTATGGGGTACTGTGTCAAAGGCTTTCCGACAGTCCAAAAAAATGCAGTCCGCCCATCCTTCTCTTTCTTGCTTAATCTTTGTCACCTGATCATAGAATTCTATCAAGCCTGTAAGGCAAGATTTACCCTCCCTGAACCCATGTTGATGGGTTGTCACGAAGTCTCTTCTCTCCAGATGTGTTACTAGGTTTTTACTCACAATCTTCTCCATCACCTTGCATGGTATACAAGTTAAGGACACTGGCCTGTAGTTCAGTGCCTCTTGTCTGTCACCCTTTTCAAATATTGGTACTACATTAGCAGTCTTCCATACTTCTGGTAGGTCTCCCGTTTCCAGTGACCTACTATACACTATGGAGAGTGGCAAGCAAAGTGCTCCTGCACACTCTTTCAATACCCATGGTGAGATTCCATCCGGCCCAACAGCTTTTCTCAAATCCAGCTCCAATAGGTGCTTCTTGATCTCATCTCTTGTAATTTCGAACCTTTCCAAGGTCACCTGGTTTGCTGTCACCTCTCCCAGCGCCGTGACTTCTCCCTGTTCTATTGTAAAGACCTCCTGGAACCTTTTGTTGAGTTCTTCACACGCCTCTTTGTCATTCTCTGTGTACCTGTCCTCGCCCACCCTAAGTTTCATCACCTGTTCCTTCACTGTTGTCTTCCTCCTGATGTGACTGTGTAGTAGCTTTGGTTCGGTCTTGGCTTTATTAGCTATGTCATTTTCATACCTTTTCTCAGCTGCTCTTCTCACACTAACATACTCGTTCCTGGTTCTCTGGTATCTCTCTCTACTTTCTGGTGTTCTGTTATTACGGAAGTTCCTCCATGCCCTTTTGTTCAGCTCCTTTGCTTTCATACATTCCCTATTAAACCACGGATTCTTCCTTTGCTTCTCTGTTTTTTCCTGTTGGGCTGGGACAAACCTGCTTACAGCCTCCTGACATTTTTGGGTGACATAGTCCATCATGTCTTGTACGGACTTGGTTCCGAGTTCTGTGTCCCAATGTATATCCCATAGGAATTTATTCATCTCCTCATAGTTTCCCTTTCGGTACGCCAGCCCTTTGTTTCCCAGTTCTTTTTTGGGGGTGATAATTCCTAGCTCAACCAGGTACTCAAAGCTCAATACACTATGATCACTCATTCCCAAGGGGGCTTCCAACTTAACTTCCATTATATCCGACTCATTTAGGGTAAATATCAGATCAAGCAAGGCTGGTTCATCCCCTCCTCTCGTTCTTGTCGGTCCCTTGACGTGTTGACTTAGAAAGTTTCTTGTTGCCACATCCAGCAGCTTAGCTTTCCATGTGTCTGGGCCTCCATGTGGGTCTCTGTTCCCCCAATCTATCTTTCCATGGTTGAAGTCTCCCATGATTAGTAGCCTGGATCCGTTCCTGCTAGCCACAGAAGCTGCTCTCTCTATTATATTGATGGTGGCCAAGTTGTTTCTATCATATTCCTGTCTGGGTCTTCTGACATTCGGTGGGGGGTTATATATGACTAATACTATAATTTTCTGTCCTCCAGTTGCTATGGTGCCTGATATGTAGTCACTGAAACCCTCACAGTTCTGAATTACCATCTCTTCGAAACTCCAACCTTCTCTTAGTAGCAAAGCTACACCACCTCCTCCACTCCCTTCTCTCTCTTTCCTCACTACATAGTAGCCCTGTGGAAACACTGCGTTTGTTATGGTGTTTGTTAGCTTTGTTTCTGTTAGTGCTATTATGTCTGGGTTTTCTTCTAGTGCCCATTCTCCGAGTTCACTTGTTTTATTTGTAATTCCATCTATGTTAGTGTACATTGCCTTGAAGCTCACTTTCTTCAGTTCATTTTCTTGTCCCTTTCTTGGTGAGCATTCTGCTGGTGTGGGAAGCTTTTCAGTGGGTGAGATGATCTGTGAGGTGGTTTGCAGGGTTTCAGGGGAGTTTGGGGTGAGGGGTGGGGGTTTCATGGAAGGGGGGACAGGTAGGGTGTGGGTTAAGGAGATAGGGGGGACATGGAGGATACGGGGTGAGGGGGAGGAGGGATAGGGAGGGTATGGGATGAAGGGGGAGGGGGGAAAGGTGGGAGGGGGGACATGATGGGAATGGGGAAGGGATGACAGGGTAAGAATGGGGTGGGGGGGGAGGGAGGGATGGGTGGGGGCAGGTAGGGTGAGGGGAAGGGAGGGTTTCTATGCAGAGGGGGGTGGTGGGGTTGCCCTCCCCTCTGGTGTTGCTGGGATGCTGGTTTTGGGTTCGCCTCTTGTCTCTAGGACTGTTGTGTTGGGGGCTGTGATTTCCTGGTTTGCTTCTCCCTCCCTGCGCTTCCTCCTTGCCTCTGCTGCCCTGGCTCTCTCCTCCTTCGTCCTGTCTCTCTGCAGGAATACTTTCGTGTATCCCTCCACATGCTGCAGTTGACTCTTCCTTTCAAGAATATCCTCCTTCATGGTTTCGTTTGTAAACACCACCTTTACAAGTCGGTTTCTGTCCTTGTTGTACCAGCCCAACCTGAAAACCTTCTCAATGTTTCGTTCAGCCCCTTCCATCTGTAACCCCTTCAGTAGCCCCTGTACTGCCTCTCTATCCTTGCTATTCCATTCTTGCCTGTTGGATCCTTCCTGTTCTTTGATGCCTACAACTACCACTGATCTTTTTCTCTCCAGCAGCTGAGTGGTGCACCTTGCTGCTTCCTGTGAGGTGGCTGCTTGCATCGCTACCTCCCTTATTGTGTCCATTGCTTCTGAGCTCTTTTTCAGTATGTCCGCAAATGTTTCAGGTACAGAGGCATTTCCTTCCAATGTAACATTCCCACCTTCCCTTTGGATGATAATCTGATGCTCGGTCTCTTTATTTTTTTCTGTGAGGGATTTGATCTCCTCCCTTGCTGATGTCAGCTCACTTTGCAGGTTGTTAATTGTAATCCTCATTTCCTGCATCTCCTTCCTGAATTCCTCCAGAACTTGGGTTAACATGTCCCCCGTTTGATCAATTTGGCAGTTCCCTGTGTCCCTGTTGCGTCCACCTGCCATTTTGGCCTTGTCAAGAGAGAAAGAGCAGATTGATTGATGAAGATTAAGCCACCCAAAAGGTGGCACGGGCATGAATAGCCCGTAAGTGGTGGCCCTTTTGAGCCATTCCCAGTATCAAAAGCTGATACTGGAGATCCGTGGAGGTGCGAATGCACCCTCCATGACGGGAGATGTCTCCTTTGTGAATGTGTTAAGATGAAGATGAAGCCACCCAAAAGGTGGCACGGGCATGAATAGCCCGTAAGTGGTGGCCCTTTTGAGCCATTCCCAGTATCAAAAGCTGATACTGGAGATCTGTGGAGGTGCGAATGCACCCTCCATGACGGGAGATGTCTCCTTTGTGAATGTGTTAAGATGAAGATGAAGCCACCCAAAAGGTGGCACGGACATGAATAGCTCGTAAGTGGTGGCCCTTTTGAGCCATCACCAGTATCAATAGAAGATATTGGAGATCTGTGGAGGCGCGACTGCACCCAGCGTGACGGGAGATGTCTCCCGTGTGAGAGAGAGCAAGAGAGAGAGCAAGAGAGAGAGCAAGAATAGTCCTAGTGTGAGTGGGTGTGGTGGGGGGGGGGGGCGTTTTGGGAGATTGGGAGTGGTGGTGGTGGGTGGGGGGGGGGGAGTGTGTTGGGAGAGTGAGATGGGGGGTTAAGAGATGGGTGAGGTGTAGTCTTCAGATTAAGGCGGGTGGGGGAGGATTAGCGGCTTATCTGGGTTCCCAGTGTGCTCACAGTTGCTGTCCCTGTTACCTGCCTACCACGATTGTATTATTACGATTGTATTATTGAATGGAATGCAATAGTGTCTATGATATGATATGATATAGACCTTGTACACTGTTGGAGACTTATGAGAGACACTTACCAGCCAGCCCCCCACAAGCACTCTAGGTGAATACACGGCGTGTCGTCGGTAATCCTGTGAGGTCTTCAGGTCTCCACGTGGGTCCCGGCTGATGCGGGTCCGTCTAATTACCACAAGCTACCACAAGCTACACAAGCTTCAGAAAGCGTCCTGGCAATACGTTAGTAATGAATAAATATGATATGTTAAGTTAGGCTGACCTAACCTAACCTATCCTAACCTAACCTAACCTAACCTAACCTAACCTAACTTAACCAAACCTAACCTAACCTAACCGAAGCTTGGATCGTCGACTTGATTTGGCGTCACCAGCTTTTTATTTTCGTCTAATTTCTTTATAAAAAGATACTTTTTCAGATTAAAATTATGTTTTTTCGTGTTGTACATTCAGCACCAACATTATAATGAGTAAATATATCATATTTATTCATTACTAACGTATTGCCAGGAAGCTTTCTGAAGCGTGTGTAGCTTGTGGTAATTAGACGGACCGGCTGATGCGACTGATGCTTCCTCAAGAAGTCGATCTTCACTAGCTATCTTCTCTAAATTTACTAAGACAATTCACCACGAGATGTGATCAATGTGTTGCATTACAGAGTGACTCTGTGCACATGCAGCTCCGGCTTGGGTACAAAAATTACTGGGAATATGGGATAGGTGTTCATGATAATGACACGAAGTTTAAACTATGTGGTATGTTAAGGTCTCACACCCTCACCCATTATGTTCTTGATTGTCCGTTGATTAATGTACATAGAAACACTGAGATAAGGACTATTCTTGAACAAATAGCCTGGATAAGTCACAACGGAAAGGTTGATGATATTCTGGAGAGATATAAGAATTTTGCACCAAGACTGTAATCTTTTGTTGAATTATCTGCATGTCTCTTGCAAATTGTCTATACAGTATACTCTTGCAAATTAGGTATACTTCTAAGTCATAGGAGTATTTGTGTGTACGTCTGATACCATACTACTTGTGTAAAGGAGGAAATGTATATGTTTATATCTCAGAATGTTTGACAATATGTTTATTGTTTGTGATGTGTGTCTATATATGTATGAACACGTTGTACTGAACGTGGGTGAGAATAGCTTGAGCTACCTCATCTCTTTATGTGTATTTTACCTCAATAAACTTATTTCAGTTTCAATTTCAATTACCGCATAACGTGGTGGAGTTGGTCTTCATCCCTTGATCGAATCAAACGTGGGTTGGACATGTATATGACTGGTTGTTGTTGTTATTGATTCAGCTACTCGGAACAAGTTCCAAGCAGCACGGGCTATAGTGAGCCCGTAACTTACCTGGCACAGGAGCGGGGCAAGTAGCACGGGTTATGGTGAGCCCGTAGTGGACTTACCTGGCACAGGAGCGGTGCTGTGACATATATGACTGGGATTGGGTGGTTATAAATCAGGAGGACAGTTCATAGTTCACGCGAAGCCCAACATCCAACTCACAGTACAGGGTCAACCAATAGAATGGGTCGACACCTATCAGTATCTAGGAATCATCCTGGACACACACATGAATTTTAATGCAGAGGTCACATACTTGAGAGAGCGAACTGCGGCCCGGACGGCAATCCTCAGGTCGCTAACCTCCCTTTCTGGAGGAGCCAATCTGCAAGTCCTTCACACATGCTATGTACAGGCAGTCAGATCAGTGATCGATTATGCCGCACCTGCACTCACAAATCTATCACACCAGCAGTGGAAAAAGCTTGAAGTTGCCCAAAACAATGCTATGAGAGCTGCACTGGGAGCCCCCATGTGGACCAGGCTTGAAACTCTTAGACTGGAGACGGGTTTGCCCTCTCTACAAGAAAGAATATCACAAAGGACAGCTTCAATTGTCAGTAAGATAATAATTTCTTCTGATCCAATCCCAGTACGGCAGGCCTTGGTGGTTGGAGTAGGCCAAAACAATGGAAACTCTTGGGCTGCAAGAGCAGGAAAAGTCCTAAACAGACTACATTTAAAAAGCATGATTCTTGATAGAGAGGGTGATCATCCACACCCAAATTACACTCCTTCTGCGCCGTGGGAAGAGCCTACTTTCAAAATAGTAATAGAAAGTCTCCCAATGAAAAAGGCTGCCTATGATCCGACAATCCTAAGGCGCATAATAGAAGAGCAAATGTATAGCATAGCAGTAGCAGGAGCCACCCACATCTTCACAGACGGATCGGTGGACACAGAATATGAGAGTGCTGGCGCTGCTCTTTGCACGACCAGCGTACAGGCATATTGGAGACTGGGAGGACTAGTATCATCAACCCAAACTGAGCTGTTTGCCATACAACAGGCATTCGCATATGTGATTGCACAAAACATTCAAAATGTAATCATACACACAGACTCAAAAGCTGCACTTCAAATACTAGGACAAAAACAGTGGAAAGATAATGTGGAAATAATTACCACCATTTTGTATCTTGGAGCAGTCGCTAAAGGCAAAGGACTCAACATAACCTTAAACTGGATCCCATCCCATATTGGAATCCCATTAAATGAAAAAGCTGATGAAATTGCTAAATTGGCAACTCGTCATCCAGTGATACATAAAACAATTCAACCCAGCCTAGAGAACATAAAAAACATCATCACCAAAAAACTCTCACATCTCAACAAAGCCTACCTGCACCAGAGAATAGCTGAAGGTTCGCCATCTGCAACATGGTATCTTCAGGCAACCAAATTAGAAAGGTTAAATATCCCAAAAGGAATCCACAGGGAAATAGCAGTTAGGTTATATAGACTACGTCTAGGTTACAGATGCAACTGGGAGATTGGTGAACCCCGACAGAGAGAGTGCATCTTCTGCCAAACTGTCACAGAAAAGCCATTACTTCACTATCTTCTGGAATGTGAAGCAACCAATGATCTTAGAAGAGCTTTAAGAGTTCCTGAATCATGCAGTGGCCACCCTGAAACCATCAACACAGCCACTCTCCTGGTCAACAAAGGTGTCCAGCAGCTGGACACCCTCATAAAGACTGTGAAGCAGTATCCTCCCCCGCGATAACAGCCTGATGGTTAAATGCAACCTCAGAATACTGAGAAAAAAATAATTGTACCACTTACGGGCTATTCATGCCCGTGCCACCTCTTGGGTGGCTTAATCTTCATCAATCAATCAATCTGGTTATAAATAGGAGCTGCCTCATATGGGCCAAACTTACGGGCTATTCATGCCCGTGCCACCTCCTGGGTGGCTTAATCTTTATCAATCTATGGGCCAATAGGCCCTCAGCAGTTACCTGTATTCTTATGTTCCTCTGAATGGTATTTGCAATTATCGATTCGAGCAACTTTCCCACAATTGACGTTAAGCTATTTGATCTTGAAAATTGGTAACACATTAGCCTGATTCTAACAATTTAATAAATATGGTAGACAGCGTCTCGCGAAGCTCCTCTTTGCATTCTTTTAACAATTAAAGGTTCGCATGCAACTTTCCTTAAGCAATTCGGGAAAACCTGGGTAAATACCAGTTTAGAGACAGGGTTGTTGATTTGCAGAACAGATTTCCGGGTAACATAATAGTCGTGGGATCACTTTATTATTTCAAGTGTAGGTTAGACATATATATGAATGAGTTAAGGTGGATATAAATAGGAACTTCCACGCATGGTCCTATAAGCCTTCTGTAGTTTCCATAATTCTCATATTCTTTCAACTTCATGTAAGCTGAGCATCCGTGCACCGTGCCATTGACCCGCACTTCACGTGCAGGTAATGTTTCTCTCCTCAACATATCTTCGGCCAAATTATTGTGACTCATCTTCTATATTTCTTCCCTCACTTCCCCACGGTTCACCTCACCTGCAACCCAATATAAGCAGGCCCTCTCATTAGAGGTACCAATCCAATCAGACATTTGTCCAAGGTGTCCAGCAGCTGGACACCCTCATAATGACTGTGAAGCAGTATCCTCCCCCGCGATAACAGCTTGATGGTTAAAAGCAACCTCAGAATACTGAGAAAATTTTTTTTTACCACTTACGGGCTATTCATGCCCGTGCCACCTCTTGGGTGGCTTAATCTTTATCAATCAATTAGAGGTAGTTTTACGGACTATTCATGCCCGTGCTACCTCTTGGGTGGCTGTGTAACATTCGACCTTTTTTAAATTTTAGGTTTCAAATGAGAACTTAACCAGCGCATTAAAATGGACGCCACACAAAAATCAAATATTAGATTCCGAGCATTTATTATGGCTTTATCAAGCATCGACCCATATAAAATTTCCTGTCATCATCTTTTAGATACAATTGAGAGCAGTGAACGGAAGGTCAAAATTTTATTACGCTATGCCAGCTCTGAGATAGTAGCTGTCAACAAGGCCAGTCAAGCGATTTTTTGGGCACTAACGGTTGCTTCTTGCATGAGAAGAAAATCTGTTCAAATATCAGGTCGATGGGAGAACGTTATTTGGAAAATTGTCGAACTGTTAAGAAACTGGAAGAAAGAATACGACTTAGAGTTAAGTCCAGTAGTTTCTAAGTCTTTGAAGCCTTGGATATTGAGAATGTTCTCCCATCCAAGTTTGTGCCCCAACCCCTATCTCCGGCTGGAAATGCTTCGCTTTATCAGTATGTGGCCCGATAAGTACCTCCAGGATGCAACCGCTGGCCAGCATATCGTGACTGGGCTGGTGGACATGATCGCGTACCTGCAGGTAGATATCCTTATCTATAGTGAATCAAAGACTAATCTCTTTTACCACCTCATCAGTGTGTTTAACAGCCTTAATAAATGTGGTCATGTAAAGGCTGTTGCTGCTGCCGCTGTTACTCAAGTTCGAAATTTGAATATTGGAAAAGAAGCAGCTTTTTTCAGCCACATCTTGCAGCTCTTGAATCATAAGGCAGATGCAATACGAGACATGTATCTTACATGCCTGATTGATGCTATGCAAACTGCCAATAAATACGATGAAATATTTGGTCTGTTTGAGGTGCTCCTGTTTACACTGCCCACAATGGCTGCTTACGAATGCCCCGGTCTCGTCCATGTCGCGGCTGCTTCCCTCGTTAATTTTATTTCTAGTTTGGTTTCAATGGGACCGAATTTAAAACTTGAGAAATCTCTCGGCTTTCTATTGCTCTTCTCGAATTTAGATGTTTTTTTTGTGTTACTTGAGAAATCTATGGCTATTTCAACAGTCTTAGTTCTTGACCACGCTCACATTCTGGCGTTTGTCAACAAGCGGGCAGCGGAGTTCGGGTTCTCATTTCACCACTTCCCAAAATTATTTGAGGAATCGTCGGATCCATGTCCGGAGGAGTTCGTGGATAGCGTGACTGGTGCAGTTATGGAGGCTCCTGTCCTGCTACACTCGTCCAAGATGGTGGTGGATGAGTCGACACTGGTTCAACTGCTGCTGATGACCCCATTGGACCCCTTCACGAGGTGCCCTCTGGATCAGGGTTCCTACAGTCGCCTGCCTGACCTCCAGGCTGACATTGCTGCCTGGAGGAACACCAGAAGTCACATCCAGGTCCACTCGACTGATAACAACATTCCTATGAAAGTGGTAAGCACTGACGAGATGGAGAGTGATATTGGCGACGTGGAAATGATCATGGACACTGTGATACATAGTAACATAGACAAGAGCGATTGTCCTCTACAAATCTTGCTTTCACAATTTGACTATGTCTGATACTAATAATTGTGTGCAAATGCTCTCATATTTCAGTAAATTAATTTCTCAAAATTTCCAGTTTTTAGATATGTGACCCTAATCTTTATATAGATTGCTTTTGACCATCAGTTTTGAATAAAAAATAATCCTAAAATTATAGTTTGTTTTTCATTACTTTTTCATTTATAATTTTTTTTAAATGTGTTTTAGAGACAGATGTTAACAAAGTGTTTTATAAATATATGTTAAAAATGTGTTTTATAGATAGATGTTAACAACATGTTTTATAAATAAATGTTAAAAACGTTTTCATTTATAAATAAATGTTAAAATCTTTTGTCTTGCTATAATTATCATGCCAACAATCGAACATTCATCCTCCGGTGCCGGGAAAGAGTTGGAGATCCTCACTGCTGGATCATCTCGCGGCTAGTTATGTTGGGGGTGAAGAGGATAATGATGATGATGAAGATTAAGCCAACCAAGAGGTGGCATGGGCATGAATAGCCCGTAAGTGGTACAATTTTTTTTCTCAATATTCTGAGTTTGCATTTAACCATCAAGCTGTTATCGCGGGGGAGGATACTGCTTCACAGTCTTTATGAGGGTGTCCAGCTGCTGAACACCTTTGTTGACCAGGAGAGTGGCTGTGTTGATGGCTTCAGGATGGCCACTGCATGATTCAGGAACTCTTAAAGCTCTTCTAAGGTCACTGGTTGCTTCACATTCCAGAAGATAGTGAAGTAATGGCTTTTCTGTGACAGTTTGGCAGAAGATGCACTCTCTCTGTCGGGGTTTACCAATCTCCCAGTTGCATCTGTAACCTAGACGTAGTCTATATAACCTAACTGCTATTTCCCTGTGGTTTCCTTTTGGGATACTTAACCTTTCTAATTTGGTTACCTGAAGATACCATGTTGCAGATGGCGAACCTTCAGCTATTCTCTGGTGCAGGTGAGAGATAAGAACATAAGAACAAAGGTAACTGCAGAAGGCCTATTGGCCCATACGAGGCAGCTCCTATTCTATAACCACCCAATCCCACTCATATACTTGTCCAACCCGTGCTTGAAACAATCGAGGGACCCCACCTCCACAATGTTACGCGGCAATTGGTTCCACAAATCAACAACCCTGTTACTGAACCAGTATTTACCCAAGTCTTTCCTAAATCTAAACTTATCCAATTTATACCCATTGTTTCGTGTTCTGTCCTGTGTTGATACTTTTAATACCCTGTTAATATCCCCCCGGTTATGTCCATTCATCCACTTGTAAACCTCTATCATGTCACCCCTAACTCTTCGCCTTTCCAGTGAATGCAACTTAAGCTTTGTTAATCTTTCTTCATATGAAAGATTTCTAATTTGGGGAATTAACTTAGTCATCCTACGCTGGACACGTTCAAGTGAATTTATATCCATTCTATAATATGGCGACCAAAACTGAACTGCATAATCTAAATGGGGCCTAACTAGAGCAAGATATAGCTTGAGAACCACACCAGGTGTCTTGTTACTAACGCTGCGATTAATAAATCCAAGTGTCCGATTTGCCTTATTACGAACATTTATGCATTGATCCTTTTGTTTTAAATTCTTACTAATCATAACTCCCAGATCCCTTTCGCAATCCGACTTCGCAATCACAACACCATCTAGCTCGTATCTTGTAACTCTATCATCATTACCTAACCTCAGAACTTTACATTTATCAGCATTAAACTGCATCTGCCAATCCTTTGACCATTTCAAAACCCTATCTAGATCAACTTGAAGTGATAGTGAGTCCTCCTCCGAATTAATTTCCCTACCGATTTTCGTATCATCGGCAAATTTGCAAATGTTGCTACTCAAACCTGAATCTAAATCATTTATATATATTATAAACAACAGAGGTCCCAGGACAGAGCCTTGAGGCACTCCACTTACAACATTTTCCCACTCTGACTTGATTCCATTTATACTAACTCTCTGTTTCCTTTGGTATAGCCATGCCCTAATCCAGCTTAATATAGCACCCCCAATACCATGAGACTCTATCTTTTTAATCAGTCTTTCATGTGGCACTGTATCAAAAGCTTTGCTAAAGTCAAGGTATACAACATCGCAATCCTTACCACTATCAACTGCCTCAACAATGCTAGAATAAAAAGATAACAAATTTGTTAAACATGAACGGCCATTTATAAAACCATGTTACGACTCAATTATTAATTTATGTTTTTCAAGATGAAGACGAATTTTATTTGCTATTATAGATTCGAGTAACTTTCCCACAATAGACGTTAGGCTAATTGGTCGATAGTTAGACGCAAGTGATCTATCTCCTTTCTTAAAAACTGGTATCACATTAGCAACTTTCCAAAACTCTGGCACTCTGCCTGACTCTATTGATTTATTAAATATGGTTGACAGTGGGTCACAAAGCTCCTCTTTGCATTCTTTAAGCACCCTGGCAAACACTTCATCCGGCCCTGGGGATTTGTTTGGTTTGAGTTTTACTATTTGTTTAAGAACATCCTCCCTGGTAACTGCTAAACTCGTCAACCTGTAATCGTCCCCACCCACATAGACTTGTTCGGCTGAAGGCATATTGTTAAGTTCCTCTTTAGTAAATACAGATACAAAATATTTATTAAAAATACTACTCATCTCTTCATCACTATCTGTTATTTGACCAGTCTCAGTTTTTAATGGACCTATCCTTTCCCTAGTCTTAGTACGAT